>JBBPMJ010000271.1:0-42734 GCA_038090255.1 Austroboletus niveus
TTGGGCTTGGTAATTTTTTTCGTATACGAGGCAAAATGTTCAAGGTTCCCGCTCGTATGTTCATTTACATTTGTGCGACTTGCGACTCACTCTGCTTGCATCAGGTGCCATTCGTGTTGATGAAAAACAGAACGAGCCTCAGTGGGTAGGCATATCGTCATCAATGACTCTTTCACGGGAGTTAATGCATGTTTCAGATACACGCAGACATTCGTATCTCAAGTGGCTTTGGTAGCAGCCGTATGCAAGTTACTTGAATTTGTTTCGCATCATCGCATGCTTGACATTACATTTTACCACTGCAGATTTTGTCCCGGTCTACTTCCAGGCGTGCAAGGGTGCTTCACCTGTCCGATCAGGCGTTTACACACTCGCATTCACATCGATTGGGGTCACAGCCATCATTACCGGGTTGTTAATTCGGATGACTCTCAAGTATCGACTGGTGTTGTGGATAGGCTGGGTGATCACTGTTGTCGCCTTTGCTTTAATGAGCACTATCGAAGCGACAACATCAATTGGAAAAGTTGTCGGGTTCACTATTCTGATGGGTATTGGCTCAGGGTATGTGTACATCGACTGCAACTTCTGTTCTACTGACTGGGTTGACTTCCAGTGTCTTGCAAGCGGCACCCATATATCCTATTCAAGCACCTCTACCAGTCACACATAATGCACTGGCACAATCATTTATGTGGTTCCTTCGCTGGTTTGGCAATGTGAGTATTTCCATGTATTGCAACCAGATCCTAAGGTGCGATCATGCGCGAATAGGTATGGGGTGTCACTATTGGGAGCACGGTTCTTCAGAATGAGCTCTCGAAAAACGTTCCAGCATCATTTCTCGAATCTATTCCGCAAGGTACTGAAATCGTGTACGCGCTCATCCCATCAATCCCTTCGTTCTCACCTGCGTTACGGATCGAGGTCGAAGCAGCGTTTGCGACCAGCCTACAAGTCTTGTGGCGCGTGATGGCTTGTGTTAGCGCCGCCGGATTCGTTGCGGCGTTTTTCATGAGAGAGATTCAGCTGACAAACCAACTCGATGCCGAATGGACATTACAGAAGGATGGAGAGGTGGTGGTGGTGGCAGAGAAGGTATAAATGGATCACTGGTATGCCAGAGTAAGAACGCTACACGGCTATCCGGGCTATGCTTGGACAGTACGAATCAGTGACGAGACCACGATCTGCTGCCTTTCCTTTCACCCTTTCCCCCTGATTCCCATCCTTACTGGCCTCGGCCTTTTACTTAGTACATATGATTCCAATGACATGATTCGGACGCGACGTAGCTTTCCACGAGTATGTTATGCTGATTGCCTTGCTTCAATGCATTGCCACCACAACTTGGCAACTGATGGTATGATGGCCTCACGATTAATGCATTGATGCACTGCGTACAGTGGAACGGGTACAGCAATTCCATAATTCATGTATGCGTAATGCATTATTTCATGTATCACTGACATGCACCACCACTACCATAGTTTTGCATCAGGGAAAGTGCGGTAACGGCTGTTTATTTATGCATCAAAGTTCCGTGTATGCCTGGGCAACGGCATGTAGAAGGCGCGACTGATTTCGAGGTGGTACACGGGGGAGGAATGTCACTTCCTCCGACTAAGACATCAAATAACCCTGGAGCGCAGGTACAAGTACTCCTACGGGTGCAAAGCAAGTATAACCGAATTTGCGCATAGCACTGGTCGACGCTCGCAACCACTGCTAGCTGAATGGAAGCAGCTGAATCTTTTGGTTAAAATGTACTAGTAGATAGTCTTACATTTTCGATGCGTCACGTCCATTCCCATGATCATCGACGAGGCATTTTTAGTCGGGTTCGTCTGATCTGTATCATTGGTCTCTTTGCTGAAGACTGCATATACTCATGTTTTTAGGGGGCATTATACATATGATCTGCTGTGACGTAGTGAAGATTTTGTCGTCCAGATTTCATCGGGCAGAGCAGGGGACGGTCCGGCGGCAAGGCCTGCCCGCCGGCCTGGTACTGTGACCCTGGCGATGTTTCGCAGCCTCGGGAAAAGGGGAATGTCAGAGACATCATTGGTGGGGGTGGCGATGTGCGGCGTTTCAGAACCGACCGACGCGAGAAAATGGTTCACCATATCCCACTACTGGCGTGCGTGCACATGCTTCCCACGCCAGAAATGTACTTGTCACGTAGAGTTGACCAACATGTTGTAACTCCGCACCTGACTCAGTGACTACTATCCAACGCCAACTCCCCGTAGCAGACGCGCGATCGTCGGCGTGGTTGGGGCCTGTGGAGGACATGCAAAAATAAGCCAGAAGCGAAAACACAATCCCGTGCATGATCCAAGCCACGCTGCGAAAAGGCGATCATCATGTGGGGTGGTAATAAGCATGACGTTGCAAGGTTAGGTGCCGTACTGGGGGCCATCGATGCCTTTGGTGGCCGCCGTAATGCCACTGATGGCGCCGACCTGTTGGACGCATGGTACCGTGAATGGTATGTGGCAGCGCATGTATTGGACCACGACGGTCCTTCCTCAGCCTTGAGGATTCTTGAAACTGGCGAGCTCCATTCGTTATGACCCGACGGATAATGGTACAGTATATGATGGCCGGACTGCCAGATGACGGAGGGTTTATTTCTTACGACCGTCGCAGAAGCACGGCTTGGACTCCCGAGCGACGGCATGCTACACTTCAACGGAGCGACCGCCGCCGATTTACATTCTCTCGTCATCCTCGCTCCTTTGGTACGTTTGTACAGCTGGCAGGCTGGGGAGGGATATGTTTCTCGGCGCCGCACAGTCAGTATGGGTATACACTTTCGCACTATCAAGACCGGGATGTCATGTGGTATCTGTCGATGATGAAGGCAATTTCGACCACTGGGGGGATATTGTTTGATGATATTGAATTGAACTAGTGGTTAAAGTCGTCGGTACGTCTTGCAGTGTTGCTGGCCAACCTCAACAAGCACACGTTAGTCGCCAAAAAGCCAGCGCCTCTCACGCTTGTCAAGGTAAGGACGAGTTGCTGGATCTGTTTCACCTGCTTTCAGTGTCTTTGTGGGGCCATAAATGATTCCTGTTCCGTTTTTTCAGGTAAGAGAGAATGAAATGATTCAAAAAATGACATTGCCGATGATAACGGGCCTGGTGTCCGAAGTAGGATGGGCGCTTCCTGTGACATAGGGTCAAAGTTGACCAGGTATCTCGGGGAGACCAGGACGAGATAAATGAAAGCTCGCTTCTGAATCGGTTAAGATTGGCACGTTGGCATTTATAGAGGAGAAGCCAGGGATGGGTACAGACAGATATAACCTTTGTCAGGTACAGTGGTCGCACCCAAGATCAGCCAGGTGGGAGATTGGTACCAAAGAACCGATGCACTCGATCAGTCTAAATAATTTGTCACGTTGAGGTACGGATGCTGTTGTGTTGTAATCGCACGGTGGTCCGTGAAAAGGAGGCACGAACCAAGTCCGCAGCAACGTCTTGACCGCATGCAGACTATGCTCTGCCCCGGACGCGAGCTGTCATCTGGAAAGCTGACCAAATTTGTGGGCACCCAACTATGGCGGTGCAATCCGAGGGTATTCCCATCGGCGTGTATGATACGCACGCGACGATAGTAGCTATTTCCGAGGTCGTCCAAGCTGTGGACACGATGTCGCATATTCAATTACGGACGTTCGGTCCTGAGGCCTGCGGTCAAAATGAGGATTTGGTCGGATATTCAGTGGAAGACTTGAGACTGGCGGGTTGTTCGAAGGAGACCTGGAGACCATCATTCCGATCTCGAAGTAGCACCAAACAACGCCAAATGTCGTGGTGGGACACGACGAGGGCGTTACACTCGACCGTCTTCACCATGGCCAGAATACTATAGGAAAAACATGCAAGTCTTTTTCTTTTCTCCTCCTTAAATCCGACCTGATCATTATACAGGCGGACTCGCTGCGGTTCATCGACGAGGATCTTCGCACTCGGTACTTTGAAGTTCGGCATTGTGTGTGCCATCTCTCGGCGCCCATAGTCCCCACTTTTGCTGCATTCGTCGTCAATTGTATTCTTGACGGACGGACGTATGTCCACAAGTCGACCCAAAAGCGGCCACTCTCCGTTCTCGCGAGGTAATCAAATCAATGTCTAGTTTATCATGGTCAATCCAACCTTGGGCAGCAATGCTCTCCGCAGATTGAGCGCGACGTCCTGTTGCTTGCCAGGCACACCAACGCCATGTGGGCGCCTCGTCTCCTTTGTTCGTTCCAAACTCCCATCTCAACCTCATCATGGATTATGCGGAGGGTGGCACGTTATGAGATGTGCTCGAATCCAGTCCCTGCAAAGGTAGAGTGCTGGAAGCCGATGTACAATGGTGGGCTCCCCGAGCCATTTGTGCCAATTGGTGGCACTCAGGGATTTGCACACTGGTACGTTCGAATTTCAAAGACAACGATCCTACTTGACCCTTGATGCAGTGACATCAAGCCCCCAATTTCGTGCTGAATTCCGGTTCTCATCTCCGGCTGATCGGCTTTGGTTCTGCCGCACCGCTATCTCCTCCGGAACCGGATGGAAGCCAGAATATTCTGCAATGGCATTCATTAGTTCCTTGGGGTATATGCGACTGCATTTCCCCAGAAATTCTGCAAGCGCATGAGATGCTTTACTTGTGCTAGAACTTTCCGATCGGCCCAACTTCTCCCGGCTCCGACAAGCAACCTAGCACGTGCGACTTGGAAACAAACTGGTAGAACCTTGGCGTCATGCTTTACGAGCTAGTGTATGGTGTAACCTCGTTCTTTTCCAACGACATCAGAACAACGTACCTTCGGATTATGGACCACGAGGTTTGCGCTATATCGTCCGTGACATTCGTTACCGTCTCATACTTCTCCAGACTGGCTTGTGATTTGACAAGTTCCTCCCTATTTCGAAATCTTGTCGGGATCTATTGCAAAGGTAAAGTTTCCTTGTAGTTATTTTGGTTACAAACCTGACATCTTAAAGGCTTTTAACCTCCCGAGAACCTAGACTAGGCCGTCGCAATGTGCTCGAAATTACGGAGCACCCCTACTTCAAGTCCACACTGGGGAAGTGTTAGCATGAGTAATGCACGTTCATCTCATATTAATTCCTTTTGGTAACAACCGGTTTTATAGTTGACGCCCCACCGGTGCTCCATGTGCCGCAGTTCCTTTACACAACACCGACTACGAATGCATCGTGTGCACCTCCCGTGCCCCCGGACGAAAGCGATCCACAGTCGATCCACTTTTCCGTATTGTTCCAGTCGTCACCCTTCCACTTGTGCTTCCATCTGGTGCGCCCCTTGATGGTCCCCATGAAAACTCAATGAAGTCTCTGTTTTGGGAGACCTAGATTTGGGAGTGAAGTGTGGGTTCGATGGTAGAGCGGGCCAGCCCGGACATACGCTCACGCCTAGAAATGCTGAAAAATCCTTGGCCTCTACTTTCTGTGGAATCTCGCCCCTATGCGCCACAAGGACCAAGTGAGGTGCCATCTGGCCATCTAGACGCTTTCACGACACCCATCTGTACCACTCTGTAACACACACTCCCGCGGAGGAGCGCGACTCGTCGCACCACTGCGTCGCACGGTTTTTGACCGCGAGGCCGTGAGGCAGCATTTGGACTGTATTGGCATGAGCGCGCGGAAAAAGTGCTCGTCAGTGGCCGGAGACCTCGAATGCTGGACTTTATTAACCGCAGTCGACCCGTCGTCACCAAGAAAGAGCTCAGATTCAGACCACCGCCTGTCGTAACCCGTTCCGACGGCGCGTCTACCGGATTCCCACCTATCTCTGCTACATCGGAGTCCGAGGCGACAGAGACGGAACCGGAAGGGCCTCCGAGTCCAAGCCCACGCCCAGGAAATTGCCACATTTCACTCTGCCCGGTTTCAAAGCCTACCATTGCCGCCGGGTTGAGGATGGAGATTTGGATGTGCTCGTGCAACTAAAAGATACTTGCCGTGTTGGTTTTGCAGATAGATAGTGTCAAGGAACTAGTTAAGCCCTAAGGGAGTGGAGGGGACGAATGTTCTGAAGAACTTGGAGTAGACGCCCGAAACAGGGTCGGATCTTCTCCGCCGATTTTCCGAGAATACCCGACCTTGGATAAAACTCCACGTGAGTTACTTACAAAGAATACGGGAAACTTATCGCCGCTAATACTGCGAAGAGCCTCCACCAGCCGACGCGAGCCCACCCACATCCATGCATCATTATGCGGCTGGAGCTACCCCGTTTATCGTTTGAGGATATCCCGATTGCAATCTCACTGTCGCATCGGGTCCCGCGCGCCTGCTACATCTTTTGAGACCTGGGAAACGACATCAGACGTGTAACAGGTCCTGGCACGTCTGCCACCGCGACGTCGATTACCTGCGCAACAATAATCACCCTTTGATCATCCCTTATCATCCGCCTTGTTCCTCGTGCACTTGTGAAAAGGCAAATGTCGATATGCCGCATCTTTTTTGGGACAAAAAATTTGTGGTACCTGTCGACATGTCCGGATGCGTGACGGGGTCATGACACACGCACAGGCGCACCGATCCTGTCAATTCGACATGCTCTTCTTTCCCGAATCACGCAGTCGTTTTCGGCTATGAGAAGCTCACACCCTTGTCAACATGTTTTGCCACCCATACCCCTTGCGAAGTATTTCGATCGCTTGGGCCATAATTAGGTGCCCCACTACTACATCAGCTGCATATTTAATCCGCCCCCTTGGTGTTTTATGTTCGCTAGTTCCACAAGGAGCCTTCTCTACGATTTCACGACCCCGTCATGACTGGCTTCGCTTTCATGAAGAGCATTGGACACTACATTGATGTTCTTTACCGGTATATGAAGACCGATGTCCGCACAACGATCATTCCGACGGTAAGCACTTGATGGGCCGTTGTGTGGACGTGTACTGAATGATCCCTAGACGCTCTTCGCTACTGCCGCCGCCCCCATGTGCGATATTAGCCACCTCCCAGGCGTAGTCTTTTGGATCGTTTTGCATCTGTTGCAATTCAACGTTGCGAACCAGCTGGTCGATTCGGAAGAGGATGGCAAGAATAAACCTTGGCGTCCCATTCCTGCTGGTCTTATCAGTATCCGACACGCAACCATCCTTCGCTGGGTCCTCATTCCTGCGTGCCTCTGGCTTTCTGCATCGTACAGCACCTACTTGTTCACCGTCAGCGTGATCATGGCTTCCCTGATCGTTTGGTACAACGAGTTGCAGGGCCATGAACATTGGCTGTCCAAAAACGTGATGACGGCGTTGGGCTATTCGCTGTTTGAGCTTGGGGGGACGTTGGTCGCAGGTGCGATTTTTGCGTTTTCTTTACGCTGCGCCTCCTCATAGGTGTCTACAGGTTGTGACCGAACGAGGATCGAACCCGTCGCGCTGCTCGGCGTGTGTATGAGCATGGTGATCTTTGCGACGACGTTGCACTGTCAAGACTTCAAGGACGAAGAGGGCGACCGGTTGATCGGGCGCAAGACGCTGCCAATCGTGTTCCCCTCGCTCGCGCGCACCTCTGTCATGCTCGGTCTGCCGCTCTGGTCTGTATGCATGACGTGTCTGTGGAAGATCGATGTGATCTGCAGTGCGGTGTATGTGGCGTATGCGAGCATGGTGGGGATGCGGTTCATGATGCTGCAAAGCGCGCAGGCGGATCGCAAGTCATGTCAGTTGTATAGCGTGAGTTTCTATTCTATTCTAAACGATGGTCCATCGTGACTAACGGTGCACTTAGTTGTGGTTTTCGCTTGCTCACTTGTTGCCGGGATATTGGCGATTCGTTTACGGAACCGGGATGTGTTCGGTGCCCTTTTAAAAGCGTCTCGATCTTTTCAGGACGAAGACGTCGTGTTGGACCGCTAGGAGCGTTCGGGTGACGTTGGTGTCGGCTGCTAGACGGCCTTTTCTTTATCATTCACATTATTGTATCGACATGTTAAAGTTATCGTTACTGTTCACCTTTTACTGTCGCATACGCGTTTTAGTCGCTTTCCATGCGAACAAAGCCTTTTCTTTTCTTTGCCTCTCGTCTTTGTTGTAACCATATACTGGTACATGGTTTCAGTGTAATTCTGTAGTCCAAAGTGAAGCAAGTACAAAATAAAAGAAGAATTTTCGAGTTTTCAGCTGTCCGACGTCATCATTGCAAGTAGGCGTTTGTTGTGTGGTGATCCGACGGGTTTTCCCTTATTGCTCCGACTTGATAACGAACGTGCCACACTCGGCGTGCGTCCTCGTAGATCATCTCGTACTTTTTTCCGTTTCGAACTAAGGTTTGTGGCCGTGCTTGCGAAGAGAAGTACTTGGTTGTGCAGGTGTCGTGTGTCTCGAATCGCGATCTTAGATGGCGGTGCGCGATGACTGCGGCCCATCGGCTGATCCGTTTGGCGATCGTCTATCAGCTGCAGAAGAATTCCGTTCAAACACTTGAGGTGGCACGAAAAAAGGCCCTGGTACGGTTCGCCATCCGAAAACATCGTGTTTCGACTTGATAGTACGCGCACAACTACAAGCGTTCAAGGGTCCATGAGCCATGATACCTTTGATGCACCACCCTCGACCATGAGCGTTCCAGGGTTTCTGTCGAACTTAATCTGTCCAAATTCCATCAAGTATCAGGTTCGTCTCTTACTCTGATGAGTCTACAGGTTTTGACTGATCCGATTTCATCCGTCGGAGGGCGGCGTATTAATGTCTCCCGCGTCCCGCTCAGTCCGGCCTGGCGGTTGAAGAAGTTGAAGCACGTGCCCCCCATGGCGCCCGCGTTTCATGTCGTTTTGACGCAGGGCGTCTTTCAATCGGCTAGATTCACTCCTTTCTCCGACGGATTAGGTATGCTTCCAAGCTCCTTTCTTTCGTCAGAAGCGGACGTCGCGTCCATAGACTGGGAGGGTGTATGATACGCTCTCGGCGGGAACATGAGATGAGGAAGAGTTTGATGAACGCGCTTGGCGACCGGGACGTCCCTGAGACTTAGAAGGGGACGGAAATGATCTTACCTAGGGCCGCCTGCAACGCCGGAGGCCTGCCACTCGTGATGGAAACAAACGCCCGGGATTCTGTAACATAGTACCTTTTATTCTCCCCCTCATCAACGCTCAACGTGCCTTGCAATTAAACCCAAAAGGTTAACGAGCGCGGACCGGGAAAAAGAAAAGACGTTGCGTTTCTGTTTTTTTTTTTTTTTTGCAACAAATGCGCAATAAACGTCAGGAGGATAGGCTTCCATGACGGAGAGATCGTTGGGGCTCGACCAGGTGGAGCCAAAAATGATGTCAATTTGTCTGTCTTGTCGACCTGTTTGAAATTGATCTGATTAGATGACTCAGGGCTCGGACACGAGGCGGGCAAGAGGCCGTACTTGGATGACTCGAGATGCACCGGAAGTTCCAATTCTTGTTCCTCGGCGACAGGCGAGCTCGATAGCAAACCGAACGACGGTGTCAAGACTTGAACAGAACCGACATTCTGGGTTGTTTTGATCTGGTAGGTGTGTCACAGAGGGTATCGTCCTACCTGATGTGCGTACCTTTTTTTTTTTCAAAATCTTCTGGTCGTTCCACCCCCTCTGCAGTAAAGACATGCGTTTTAGACCGGGCAGGCAACGTTATTCGTGCTCGACCCGACTCCCATAGTTCTTGAATCTCTCTCTCAATAAACAAGATCGCTCGTCGTAAGAGATCCCAAGTACGTTGACGGTTGTCGTCAACGCCTGACCCCCTTCTTCGAGTCCTTTTGTTGACATCTAATGACGCCTCTCTGCTTCCTCTTCGCGAACAAGAACTTTGAGCGTTTGACGGTGGTATTTATGACGTGTGGTTCGCTGCTCGGCGCTCAAGTTGCTTGCTTTTTGTCAAACCGCTTCAAGTTCTTCCTTCTTTCCCCGGCAGAACAGAAGACGCCGAGCCAGCGTCGCGCAACTGGCACTAAGTTGAAGTACTTTATCAGCGACCATGTAGAGCGTCCGCATCTACCCATTATCGTAAAGCTTCAACTATTTATGCGTCGCCCTGAGTTGGCTATCGCATCAGAGCATGTATGTACTTTTTCCCATATTATCTAACTGGTACGATTACACTAGGGACCAAAATGGTCTGTATTAGAGCATCTCCGGAGGATCTGGATCGTTGCGGGTCGCCGAACATGATGAACCTAAATTCAAGTGATCGTTCACTTGGGAATGTACGATGACCATTGCTGTGTCGCGGGACCAGTCTAGTCCCGATGAACCAAGTATAGAGTCCGGCGGATGCTTAATGGCAATGATGCATCGGCCCGGTACTTCTAGGCACCGGTAAGTGACATCGAGCATGTACACGATTACCATGGCACAGTGATTGATGGCCGGGAGCCGCAGCAAGTCAATGCAATTCATCCCAAAGCATCGCCAAGTGCCGGGTTTGGATGATTTATCCCAGTCTCTTCTGAATGCAAGAAACGAGCGTGAGTCTCCAGTGACTTGAAATCCATTTTCTTGTTTCCATCTGCAAATAATCCACCTTTGTTGAAAAATTGCCTAGCAACTCGGAACCATGTCAAGGTCCCGCTGTCGGCTGCCAACTTGTAGTCATGTCTGATGCAATCTTAACTCTGTCCCCCTCGATGGGTACTTATTACCATATCGTTCTTGTATCTCTTGAGACGTAACTTTATAGATAGAGACGCTGAATATAACAGGATCAATGGAAATATATAGCCACCTTGTTGCGTTTATCTAATCTATTCAGATTTTGGCGATGTCTCGATGCTTGCCAACACATTTAAGTACTTGTCAAAGAAGTAGACGGTCGGATTTTCCTGATGAAGAAACTTCTTTGTCTGTCCACAGCCTTCCTAGATCACCGAACAGGGATTCTGCCACCCGTTTAAACCCATTGAGAGACTGAAACACAAGACCTTGAAGATTAATTAGGTGATCTGGGAGGACTACCACGACATATTGGAGAGCAGTGTATGACGAGGCTGGTGGCGGAGTGAGCACCGGACCCCGGTAAAGCTCTCCATCCGTTATGGACTATTTGGTGTCCGAAGCGCTGGTGCCTGAGCGACAAACGGTTGATTGTATGGCGCTTGAGCTCTAGCGTGAAGTTGCATGGAGCCCAAGTTGGAGCAGCTATCTCCGGAGTGGCCCGCAAATGAATGGGTCGTTTCGATTACCGCTGCCCGGCCGCTCTTTTGTGTCAACGTAGGATGAAAACGAGCCTTATGTCCATGGATGTCTTGAAGCTTTTTAGTAGACTTGACCTAGTCTCAAAGGGTCAAAGTCGGGGATAAGAAAAAGAATTTAGTGAATGGCACTCGAACTGTGGGAACAAAGTCTTTACAACGCTCGCCGCCACGTCCACCAGTGAGCATATACCCCTCCCCCCAATGCCCGCTCCCTCCGAAGCCTCCGTCCGCACCCGCCGCTCGACGTCGGCGCGCTCTTTGTTGAGCGTCGCTAAACCACGCGCCATGTCCAACGCGAGCAACATCAGCGGATGCACGACCGTCAAGCCCTCATCGTCCCCGACGTCGACGACGCTCACTGCATCTACCCACACTCGCTCACCCAACGCGACGCCCGTACCTCCCCCGTCCATCTCCAAGCGCAACAGTATGTCCCACTTGTCGCAGTCCAGCCATCGCCTTGCAGTCCCTGTGGCCAAGCGGGCTGATCCGACCTCGCCGTCGCCTGCCAAAGGTCGCCGCACCTCCTTGATTGGTCCGCCAACCGCGTTTACGCGTACACTTTCCTCTCTGCAAACCGCTCACCGATCGGGGGGCGTGCAGGCCACGCCGTCGCGTACGAGGGTCATGTCCGAAGCCCCCACTCCTTCGCGAAATACTCCAAGACACGTGCCGTCCAACTCACAGTCCTATTCAAACACCCTCTCAATCTGTCCTCCTCTGCGCCCCGCACCCGTCAACGGTACTCTCTCGAATTCTACAAAGAAAATGCATTCTTCGGTGGCAGTGGAGGATACGCCCACTCGCGTACGCGCTATGAGCACGAGTGTCACTAGCAACGTTTCCAAGCAGGCCACCCCCGTCCGGAACCACGTCCAAGAGACACCTTCAAAGAACCCCGCACAGACGACCCCAGGCAAATCACCTGGTCACGGAACGCCAGTGAAATCGCCAGGACAGGTCATTTCTACAAAGTCTCCCCGAGTTTCTCAGACGCCGGACAGGTCGCCCCACGGACAGTTGACGCGCTCAAGGTCTCGTCTATTTTCTGTCGACAAGGGTCAACGTAAGGACTCGAGTACTTCTGTCGTCGGAGGTAGACAAGAGTCCGTTGCCTTTCTATCCGAATCGCTCTTAGCGCGGACCCTGAGTCGCAATGGTTCTGCCAGTGTTGCTAATGGATCCGCCCCGCACAGTCAAGCGAACGGCGCTTCCACTTTAGTAAATACCAACGAAACCTATCCTTGGGACGACAGGGACGCCGACGATATCACTTTGGAGATGATAACGGATGTTGGCGAGGATAGCGCGGACGAAGAGGTGTGTTTGGTGTTTCCATTAGAACATTTCTCCTCCATTCTTTCGTTTCTTCTGATTGACCTGTGATGCATCTGTTGGTGGAGGCACCGCCCCCATACTTGTTCTACCATCATCCATTTTCGTCTCACTGACGTCAAATATATCTATCTGTTCACTTACAATACCCAAAATAGTTTGAAGGAAACCTGAATAATCTTCGAAAAATCCATCTGGCCCGCCTTACGTCCTACAAACGCCTCCTTGAACGTTCACAAGCAAGTAGTGCAGCCCAAGCATACGCCCTCCAAGCCGAACTATCTATTCTCAAGAGACATATGCAATCGGACAATCAATCTCATGTCCCGGTTAATGGTGACGAAATTTGTATATGCGGAGGTCGGAAAGTAAAGGGGTACTGGAGTGGATTTGCAGATCAGCTAAACGAGGATGAAGAAGACGTGGGTTTGGGTAATATCTTAGGTGGTGACCCAAGGGGCGATTTTGACGAAAAGGAAGTGAAAAGAGCCGTTAGGAAGTTGAAAAGGGAGGCGAGGATGAAGCTGTGAGTGTCTGGCTTCCACTGGCGCACATACATACCTCACTAATTCCCGTATTCTTCTCATTCACCATGCTGACCACCACTCTCGGTGTCCCACAGAATTGGTTTAATTTTAGATTGTGAGTAGTCTCGTCCGTCTGGATTTCCCGGACTGACAAATCTTCTGTCGAAAAACGTTACGACGCGATTAATGCGTATTCTAACTCTATCTTTTTTTGTCTTCAACCATTATTCGTTTACGTCTTGTAGCCCTACTACCTGGAGATATCCCCCTACAAATCCTCCTCTTGCAAAAATACCTAAAGTCGACATTTGACATTGTTGGCATGCTAGCGCCGGAGTTGGCACTACGGATCCTCAGGCAACTAAGCGTGAAGGAAGTTGTCAAGGCAGGCTTAGTGAGTATGAGATACGTGCAAATTAGCCAGAGTGCTCTATTGCGGGGAACTGACGTGGGTGTTTTACTTAGGTGTCCAAGAAATGGCTCGCAGCGACCAGACATCCTGCTCTATGGCGCTGGCACTGCCTACGATTGACGGCAAATGATCCAGTTCCGGTCAAAGCGCCTGATACGCCTGAAGGATGGTACGTGGGTCGGTGAAAACGATTCTAACATATGACATGTCGCACTAGGTTCCCATTATATTGCTCGCTGCACCATCGCGAATCCAATTTTGCGCATGCATTGCCTCAGAGTATTAGGTTTTTGAACGGACATACCAACTTTTGCACAACGTTGCTTTTGAGAGGTCCGGGTCGCATTTTATTGTCGTGATTCGTCTAAATCAAGTTTTTAGGCAAACGACTCATCTCGGGATCTTATGACGAAACCATCCGTTTCTGGGACGTCGAGACGGGCGAGATGAAGAAGTGCCTACAGGTGAAGAAGCCCGTTAGTTGTGTGGACTTCTTGGCAGAGGAAGGTAAGGTTCGCAAGCGTCCTTCTCGACGTATTAGCTCACCTTGTACGCAGAAGTATTTGTTGTTGGATTCCATGACGTCGGGTAGGTGTTGTATGCTCGATGATAGTCGTGCACTCAGAACTCCATGAAAGACGCGTACATCTGTTTTCATCGGTCACTTTTACACCTTTACAACAGTTGGCTGGTCATCTGAATGGCATTCGCGCCGTTGCCCTCTCTTCGCGCAACCTCGTCAGTGCTGGAGCGGACAAGGCTCTAGTTTGTTGGGACTGGCGAGCTGGAACGAAGATTGTGCGGTTTGGGCAACAAACGACCGTCAACATTGGTGTGCAGATTATTGCTGGTGCCACGGACGAAGGCGAAAGAGTAGTCAGTGTGACTATTGACGGTATCGTCAGGGTGTTTTCGATCAGTTGAGTCGTTTGAATGCTTTTCGTTGGAGGTGGCTGATGCGCATGTTGTAGAACGGAGGGAGATGGTCTCTCAGTTCAAACTTACTGAATTAGGAGGCTCGGATCCAGTTCTAAACGCAAAACTGCACAACGTCGGGGCAGCGCCCAACAATATGCTACAGTGGTTTGCTGCAAAAGGTACCCAGATGACGGTAAGTATTGTTCGGTCCAATATGTTTTCCCCTCAAATGATCTTCCCAGTGCGCTACGAAATCGGTCATTCTCCACCTGCAGTGGAACGAGGATGAGGAAAAGTTCACCGCAACTGAAAGCAACGTAGCATCTCCCACCAGCAGCACCCGGTTGTCTTCTCCAACCGCGACATCCAGCCTTGCACGTAGCACTATCAACTCGCGCCCTCGTGCACTTCCATCACTATCGAGGTCGACGTCGTCACTCACTACTCCTCAACGTCGGCTCTCGCTTCTTGGCGCTTCGGTGAATTCCACGAGTGCTTCGAGGAATCGTCTTTCTCTCGCTACACCCGGAACGCCTCTGTCTTCGCTCCTGTCTCCTACATCTCGCTCAGGGACGCCATTGTCCCCGATAAATGGTGGAGCTGTTGGTGCACATGGATTTGCTATTCGGTACGGACGCGCCGCTATCTTGACGGCTCCGCCGAAACTTGTTGCGGTGGTGGAGACGCCAGACGTTGCTGTTGGCGCAGTCGATGCAAGAAAGAGGAGAGTCGTCACTGCGACCAGGTTCAGTTCTAGAATGGGGGCTGATCGGAGGGTGCGTGGTACCATCTTGATTGACCCATGTGCTGACGTTGTGTAGGTGTTGATGTCGACCCACGAAGCCAAGGAAAACATGATGCTCGACGTCGAGCCTCGCGAACAAGGCGACGAGAGGCTTACTCTGGACCATCTCGATCGTGTGTCGAGCCCAGAGTCGGGCGTCGACGTGGATACGAATATCATGCCTCTTTCTGGAGCATGGGCAGCGCTCGCTCAGGTCAATGGCGATTCTGCGAACGCGCCGATAAAGGGACTCTTGGGCACCTTGCCTGGCAAGTTTACGGGACTGGCAACGCCTGAAAAGAACCCCATGTCGATGCAGTTGAGCCATGAAGAAGTCGTGGTGGGTTGTGCGGACGGCACCATCTAGTGAGCTGTTTCTGGGTCGGGAGTTTTGGGGTCGCTAATTCTCGTTGTAGCGTCATGAGTTTTGTTGGTCATAAATATCACAAGGAGACAAGTGCTCGACCGGACGAGACTGCCGAGGACGAGGAAGTGGTTGACTCTACGGGCGAGACTTCTTGAGCATGTCACTCTTGCGTTGACACGAGGAAAAACTAGGAGTAATAATCCCAACATGCTATCGGCTACTGTATTCTGGATAACCCAAGGACTATTTTTTCTTTATTCATATCCGTGCATTTCTCCTAAAACGCCCAGTAATATCGTACCCACATACGCTCGTTTACTATTCTACGTTCGTTTTGATTTGTTAGTCGATTGCGCCTCGTCGGTGTTTTCTTTCTTCATCGCCATGCTACTTTTCGCACGTGTCTTTGCTTGCTTCAATGAGATAATCGGGGCACTTGCACATGCATTATGATGAAATGGAGGAGTGACACTGAGTCTGACCACCAATCGTACGTACATGAGTATGAAACAAAAGCACGAGTACGACACGTAAAAAGCAGGTCAGCAGCATTGCAGTCCATCCCAAGGGCCATCGTCACTCGTCCTTGATCCATTTGCGTACGGTATACCAGTGGGAGTGCGCGATTGTGCAAACGACCAATCGATGAACTCCTTGGTGAAGCAATCCGTCCTCGAGCCCTGCGGGTGTGGCTACGTACTTGAAATCAAAGAGACAGGTTTTGATGACATATAATGGGCCGTCTTTCACGTTGCACTGCACGAGATGGTCAAGAATGCGCGCGATGTTGCGCTTAAAATGATGTTGTATTGCCTCCATACCGTTACAGCTTGTCTACGATGCTGGGTATACGAGCGATGATGATTTTAATGAGGAAGTTCTTCAGCGTTGTTCAAGTACGCCCGTGGGAGGTCCTACTAACGACCTATGATGTTCATAAAATTTGCCCCGATTTTTTTTTTCTTTTGTTTCCTTGTTTATTGACCGCTGGGGGCATGGCCCCATGGTAGACATTACATGCGTTTTAAGTAGTTCTAGTTGTACGTAAAGTGCCCGTTGTTCAATGTAGGTAATACATGAGACATTTGCCTGAAGCGGCGAGGAGGAGAAATAAAGACGACGGCTGTTTGTGGCCACGCGCAGAGTCTGATGCTATTTCTTGTGTCTGGGTGGGCTCTACTGGGACTTGTGCCTGGTGGGGCTTTCAGTTGGTATGGCTTTTTGGTGTGCCCGTTTTGTCATGATCTTTTTCGCTCACTCATACTTACATTCTCACGTGACTTCTTACTCATCCATATCACGTGCAGATATTATTCCACGACGTTCTATCGTCGTTCCACGGACTATTACTATAGTAGGAGATCTTACCTGCCCTATACCTAGTGCACGGACCACGTACTCGTGTATATAAGGCGGACGCTCATTGTAAGAGCTCCTTACTTTCGGTTTATTCATTGTCTTTGCGAGTAACCTTAGGGCAACCTAGGACCTTTCATCGAGTCCTGATATAAAACCGAAAGTAACCTTCCTACCTTGTCCGTCCAACGTTGCCGTCGTTCACGCTGCATCTCCTTACGTCGCTCACACCTCGTTGACCACCTATCCCTTCCTCACCAACCGACCTTCGCCGCCGCTCGCACCGCGTCTTCTTACGTGGTCAACGCTCCGTCGACACCTTACCCCCCTGCTTCACGTCCTGCCCTCTGGCTGTCTGAGTCGCTGAGTTATCGCGCTGGCAGCAGAGCGTCCTCGCCGTACAAACCGACGGCAGCAAGTCTTTCGACTTCCATCACCGGCATTAACAGTATACGCCAGGCGTATCTATCGAGCCATCGAGAAAGTGTTAGCCTTGTTCTTCCTCATCATCAGCTTGATTTGGAAGATCGTGCGCTGGATTGTTTATCATCCGCCTTGGACCTGGTCCACTCCACCTGCACGTTATTAGAAGGCCTTGTGTTGGTCTTCATCCTTACCTACCTCCAACTCGCATACCGTGTTCTCGCTGTCGAGCCAGTTGCCGTAGTGCCAGTGCCACAGCCGCCCCTTCCCCTCCAACCCCTACGCTTCACGACAGACGTAGAGGATTCATCTGAAGACAAGCAAACTGTTTACAAAAATTCGTTACACTCTGACGAAGGAACAGCCATCGACGACTCCGAGCTACCCAACCAATACATCCTTGCCGCCCTCTCTCCTATCACTCTCTCGCCTGCCTCCAGGCATATCGGATCCGGTTATCCAGTCACATCGACTTGGCGTAATCGAACGCCGACGTCTAGAAATATTACTTCAACTTCCTCTGACTCCGACTACTAAATACTGGCGCGATCACTGGGAAGACATCGAGCTCATCACCCAACTTACCAGACTCAACGCATACGCCCAGTACCCGCTCGAATATTCCGTTCCAATCCCAATCCCCTCATCCCGCATAAGTGCTTGCGACCGGGTAACCACCAGGTAAAGCGCAACACTCAACCTTTCCTTTCAGAGGCCGAGATCAAGGAAAAGGAAAAGTGGTAAAAAGGAGATAAAGTAGTTTTACCTTTACAGTTTTTTTTTTACGTTCGCCCATCATTCCAGACAAACCTTCACCTCGACATACCCCGCGTGTACCACGCCGACCACCACACTTGTCTTCTGGAGACCGAACTACTCCAGTTGGCTACCCTTATCCACCTCCCGTCGTTAGTCGCACTCCCTCACGAATCAATACCCCTCCAGCAATGTCGACCGAACCCTCCTCTTCCGTTAATCCCGCGACACCTACTCTCCATGTATGGCCCTTGGCTACAACCTTCGCAGAGTTCCGCATTCAGTACGCCGAATATACCCAATTGGTGGCACAATATGGACCAAACGCCTGTACGCCTCCTACCGTACCAAGTGGCTCATCAAAAAAGAAAGACAAAGCACCTGACGTAGATTCCGAACCTGCGATAACCAAACTCGGCAAATCTTATGTTGAGAAACCCCCCCCCCCTTCACCGGTAAACCTGAAGATTACACCAAATGGAAAGCCAAGTTCAAGCTTTACCTCCTGGGTTTCGAATGACCAGTCACGGATGCCGAAGAAATTAAAATGTTCCTAGGCTTTTGCGCAGAAGGACCTGCCGAAGATTTTGCCACCCTTCTCATCGAACGAGACCTCGAATATGAAAATTACACGGCACGCTCCTTTTTCCAAACCTTCGTCGATCCAAACTTTAAACCAGTATATGAGTCAGCCAGAGCCGAGACTGAACTCATCAATCTCAAACAAGGATCTATGATGATCGAGGACTTCCTTAACAAGCAGCAAAACCTCGTCATGAAAGCCGAATGGTCCGAAATCGCAAACGGGCGACAACTTGTATGGCTTCTTCGAACCAACGCACGCAATACGATCGTTGAACAAGTTGAACGTTCTGACATGGACATGACTACCCGATACATTGGTAGTTACGCCGAATGGTGTTGACGACTTATTGCTGCAGGCCAACTACTTATGGAAATCGCCGAAAGGAAGAAAGGACTGCACGTAGAACCTCCACGATACAAAGTTAAGATCCCTACTCAACTCGTCGAACCTCACACCGCAACCCCAGAGACCACAGGAGTCTTTGGCGGCCGAGGCGCTCCCATGAACTTGTCCAAGGCACGAGCGACTGGAACTTGCTTCCGGTGTGCCAAAGAAGGCAAGACATCCGCATGGCCATGTGCCACCCACACTCAAAAGAACCCCGGTTCGAAAACTATCAAAGTCCGCGGACTCAATGTCGAATACTCAAATCTACAAGAGTTAGAGACTGCAGTTCGAGAAGCGGATGAAATGAATTTTGTCGAAGAGAACGAGGAATGAGATTGCCTCGTTCTCAAGGTACGTCACCAGCTAGAATTTGTAATTGTAATATTATGGTCAGGGGCACCCGGGCTACGAAGCCTAAGGACGGTGCGGCGGTACTGAAAACCGTGCTTAATTCCCCTGTAAAAGTTACTAACAAATTCTCTCTCCTCAACGTAGACCAAATCTCAGATACCGATGATTGCGAAAGCAGCCTAGGTCCTAGTTTGCCGGCCATGCAACAGCCAAATGTACCTTCACCCCCCTTGGGCATTACAGCCTCTACTCTGTTCAGGGAGTATGCAATCAAGAAGCAGACAAAGACCCGGGTTGTAAGTAGAAAGGAAATGGATCAACCATACACCATCCTCACAAGAAAGGATCACGGATGGAAATCCACAATCAAGCCTTGGTCCACACAATGGATCAAGCAAATCGCCAATGACACTCCCGACGAACGGCTCATCACTCATTTACGAGCGTTCATCCACGACACCCGTCTTTCCGAGGTCAACGCTGAGCTAATCGTGGACCTCCGGAATGCATCTCATGACGCAGCCGAATTCATGTTACTCGAATTAACGCAGAAACCTCGATATCAAACAAAGAAACCTTCTCCCAATGCGTTCGAGATCCCGATTATCCTTGGATCCGATTCAGGAAAAGAAATCGAAGCTATCGCACTCATAGACTCTGGGTGTATGGCTTCCGCAATCGACATCGACTTTGTCCGAGAACATGAACTAGAACAGAAACCCTTCCCTCGAGCTATATCAGTATATAACGCCGACGGAACCGCAAACACCGAAGGATCAATCACCCACTATGTCGATCTGAAGGTGGCTATCGGAGACCACCAATCCGCTATCCCCTTCTCGGTAACACGATTATCCTCCCAAGCGGTCTTCTTAGGATTTGACTGGCTACGCCAATACAACCCCCGCATCAACTGGCAGACAAAGGAACTCTTCTTTGAAAAGGAAACCACACCCTTGTGGGAGTACGACGACGCAGAACCAGAGGACCGCATTTTCCAGATCGAAAATAAATACATCACAACCATGGCAACAGACCTTGCCGCTGCCACCAACCAAGGGAAGCAAGAGATCCCCTTCGAACAAGTAGTCCCTACCAAATACCACGAGTTCCGTGACGTGTTCGCCAAAGAATCATTCGACGAATTACCACCTCGTCATCCCTGGGACCACGTGATCGAACTCAAACCTGGTGATCACAAGGTTGATTGCAAAACCTACCCACTTTCGTTAAAAGAACAAAAGGAGCTTGACGTCTTCTTAGAAGAAAACCTCTCCACAGGCCGTATTCGCCCATCAAAGTCTCCCTTTGCGTCCCCATTCTTCTTCGTCAAAAAAAAGGATGGAAAACTCCGACCCGTCCAAGACTACCGAAAGCTCAATGAAGCCACCATAAAGAATCGATACCCCCTTCTGCTTATCGAGGAAATCGTTCAAAAGCTTCGCAGAGCAAAATTCTATTCTAAAATGGACATCCGTTGGGGATACAATAATGTATGCATGAAGGAAGGAGACAAATGGAAGGCTGCCTTCCATACCAATCAGAGGCTCTTCGAACCCCTCGTCATGTTCTTTGGACTCACGAACTCCCCCGCCACGTTCCAGACAATGATGAATCACATCCTGCGCGACCTCATCGCCAAGGAAGTGGTCATCGTCTACATGGATGACATTCTAGTATTCACCAAGACTCTCGACGAACACCACCGTGTAGTAAGAGAAGTCTTGTCTCGACTACACGAACACAAACTATCGCTCAAGCACACCAAATGCGAATTCGAGACCACAACAACCGAATACCTAGGACTCATCGTCTCTGACGGAACCATCGCCACCGACCCCACCAAGGTCGAAGCCATTCGCACCTGGCCAACTCCTACCTCTCGAACTCAAGTATGCTCATTCCTTGGGTTCCTTAACTTTTTCCGCCACTTTATCAAGGACTTCGCGGCCATCGCACGCCCACTCAATCGCCTCACCAGCGAAAAAAAACCCCTTTGAGTGGACTACTGCCTGTCAAACCTCGTTCGACACCCTCCGGGATATGCTTATAAATGTGCCCATCCTCTCCCTAGCCTCTGACTTCGATCCCTTCCAGATCGAGACCAACGGTTCAGGCATAGGAATTGGAGCCATTCTGTCCCAATACCAGAATGGACTCTGGCATCCGATTGCGTATCTGTCGCGGTCTCTGTCCGATGCGGAACGAAACTACCACGCTGCCGATCTGGAATTCGCCGCCATCATCGAAGCAGTTACCACTTGGCGACAATATCTATTAGACGCCCACGTTCCTTTCGAAATCCTTACCGACCACCAAAACCTCACATACTTCGCTATCCCTCAAGACCTCTCGCGCCAACAGGCTCATTGGAACCAAATCATGCAAGAGTTCCACTATACTCTTGTCCACCGTTCCGGCAAAACGAATCCTGCAGACCCTCTGTCCCGGAGGTCAGACTTTGAAAAGGGGGTGAAGGACGACAATAAAAACGTCACTGTTTTTCCCACTCTTTTACAGCAGAATCATATGTCGACAGCTGTGGAGAACGCGCCGACATCCGACCAGGACTTTATTTCTTTTCCTATAAACATTAATTCTCTTTCTACCTCTAACACAAACATCTATTCCAACGCTATGGACATGAGAACGCTAGCGGCAATGCATGTAGCCAAACAAACCCTTATTTCTCCCTCTACTATAGAACAAAGAATAACGGACTTACAACACCTTAGAGATTCCAAAGTAGTACACGCCTTAGCGCAACAGGACAGTCACTTTTCTATTCGCAACTCACTTATACATTTTAAAGACTTTCTCTATGTACCAAAGGACGATATTCTGTGCAACGATATACTAACTAATATCCACAGTCACCCCACATCCGGACATCCGGGTATACGCGCTACCACCCGGAAGGTTCAGGAACAATACTACTGGCCGACGTCCGCTAAAGACATCAAGAAGTTCATCAAAGGATGCGAAACCTGTCAAAAGAACAAGGCTCTCACCACCCCGCGCCACACCCCACTGCAACCAAACGAGATCCCATGACAACCATGGGAACATATCTCATTGGACCTTATATCCCCGCTTCCAGAGTCAAACGGAAGCAACGCTATCCTCATCATAGTTGACCGTTTCTCCAAAATGATCTGACTCTTCGGCGTCAGGGATACCATCAATAGCAAGGGAATTGCGGTCATCCTCCGCGATGAAATCTTCAAACTCCACGGCCTCCCAACTAAGGTCATCTTGGACCGAGGTCCCCAATTCGTATCCACCTTCATGACGGAACTCCAGAAGCTTCTCGGCATTATGCCAAACCCATCCACCGCCTTCCACCCGCAGACCGACGGACAGACTGAGCGCTACAACGCTTGGGTTGAGCAATATCTACGCATCTACATCAACCACTGTCAAAGCGATTGGAAAGAATGGCTCCCCATGGCTGAGTTCGCACACAACCATAACCCTCGTTCCAACACTCACCAAACCCCATTCATGCTCAACTACGGACATGAACCCAGAGTTAACGAGGATCGCCGTACGTCCATCAGAAGTGAGTCAGCTACAGACTTCGCCAAACAAATGACGACGTTACGAGCTCAAGCCGCAGAAGCCCTCAAATTAGCCAATGAGGACATGAAGAAATTCTATGATCATTCCATGCGCCCTGCGGAAGATTACAAAACCGGGGATCTCGTTTGGCTCGAAGCCACCCATATTCGCACCAATAGATCCATGAAGAAGTTGGATCAGAAGCGTTACGGTCCCTTCAAAATACTCACCAAGATCGGTGTCGCTTCATACAAACTCGATCTACCGCACAAGTGGAAGGTCATCCATCCCGTTTTTCACGAGTCCATCCTGCACCCCTATACTGCACCCATGTCCGGGCCTGTTCCCCCTCCTCCTCCTCCTGACCTCGTCGATGACATCCCAGAACAAGAAGTAGAGGCAATTGTTGACTCCCGCCAAAGAGGAGAGCGTTTCGAATACCTCGTCCATTGGAAGGGATTCCCCGTTGAAGAAGACGAATGGCTGCCCAATACGGAATTATGCCATGCCCAAGGAGCTGTTACCAAGTTCCATCGCGCTCATCCAACCGTGGCACGCCCTACCACTCGTCTTCGCCTCCGTCCCCTCGCATTATCACCGTCTCCAAAACCAGAGGATCTCCCTCTGTCTACCTCTCCCACCTCGTCGATATTCTCCGATCCAGGGTTTCTCGAGTATCGCAAATGTTTCAAATGGTTTGACGATTCCATGTTCGACCTCCCCCCTGATCCACCTAAACTGACGGAGGTTCCACACTCCCAGATCCACTGGTCTTTCTGCAAGGACCCTTACTGTCACTACCATGCCGATTCATGAGGACATGAACCCTTAGAGAGGGGGTAATGTCATGATCTTTTTCACTTACTCATACTTACGCTCTCACGTGACTTCTTACTCATCCATATCACGTGCAGATATTGTTCCACGACCTTCCATGGTCGTTCCACGGACTATTACCATAGTAGAAGATCTTACCTGCCCTATACTTAGTGCATGGACCACGTACTCATGTATATAAGGCGGACGCTCATTGTAGGAGTTCCTTACTTTCGGTTTATTCATTGTCTTTGCGAGTAACCTTAGGGCAACCTAGGACCTTTCATCGAGTCCTGATAGATTCAGTGCTCAATCAGCAAGCTTTTTTGGGTTAGCTCAGATCTTGATTATGCAGATACTTTATAAGGCTTTATGTTGAGGTAACACAGCAATCAGTATTTTTTTTTGCACTGGATTGATCAGAGGTGGCCAGCAGACAGTCATAGATTAGATTGAACCCATATTGAAACTAGTACTCCATTTTATCTATTCAAAAGCAAGTTTTCTTGCTATACAATATGTTCCTTCAATTTAACTAGTGCAGGATGAAATGAGGCCTTGAGTAAAGACTCATATACTTCTTTGTACATAATGTCTGTTCTTGCTGGTGAGAAGTCAACTGGCACATATGTATATACCAGTCACATGCTCAAAAAGCATCAAGTGAATTGCCGTAGCTGCAAAAGAGATGAGATGTGTGAATGCTTCAGGCATATCATCAAAATATTTTTGAAAGCCATCAAGCCAAACCATGTTCAGTATGGTGGAGATGAGTATGGGATGCTCAATTAATGTAATAACATGACCAAGCTATATAGAAAGTCATTATGGGCAACAAAATTTTTAGAAATATGTAGATTGACTCTTGACATCCTTCTTTGGATGCTGATGGACTGATAGAGATTATTGTATGCCACATGATGTCCCTTGTTCATGTAACAATCTTCTGTGACTGTTTCAATGATATTTTGTTGGCTATAGGTGCAGGATTGGTTGTAGTGACTGCAGTAGTCAAGGGCATCAAAAAGAAGGATTCAGCCAAAGGTGGCAATTGACAGATTGATGGAGTGGTATGAGTGATGGATGTTTCTATACCAGACTACAAAAGATATAGCCTAGTTATATTTTGCAGACTTATACAAATCACTTACACAGAAAACATCAGTTGTGACAATGCCACCCCAAACTTGTTCATTAGGGTATAATGGAGCATAGGCAGGTACAAAGTGCATATTTGGCAACACATAGGGTACAACATGGCCACTGGTTTGTACAGCTGATGGCACCTGGTCACATAGTTGGTGCATGTTATCATAACTGTATTAATGAGGGATCTTGACCTGTGATTGGAAGACTTGGAATGTATGTAGTGAAGCCTTCCTTCTGGTAGGTTTGCTAAGGATTGGTGGAATTCAATGGTGCATGCAAGTGGGAATATGATTACAGTACATTCTGGGAATTGGTATTGTACAATGACAATGAATAATATGGTGGTGATGGACCTTGAGGATCAGAGTACAATGTCAGTGCATACTGGGGATTGAAAAATGGTGGCAACATATACTGGGAGTTGAAAAATGATAATGATGAATATTGGGAATCAAATGACTTGAATGAAGACTGGTGATCAGAATATGATGGTGGAATATAAGGTTTGGAGTAAGATGAATTGAATTCAGAAAATATATGTCAGAAAGAAGCACAATTGAAACATATCATTGTGTTGGTAGAACAATTCAGAAGGATCCATCAATATCTTATCTTGCAGAATATGGTGAGATAGCAGATCTTTGAAAGCAGCCAGATCAACTGGCTACTTGTCAGTGTTATGATTACTCTTTTCCACTATTTAAATACTTGCTCATGGCAGGAGTCGAACTTCTAACCTTCTATATAAGGAAAATCCCTATTAGCACAAGATTATTAGGACTTAGACATTTTCCAGCATAACTTATTTGACTGCTTATGTCAGCAGTCTAGATCACAAGTCACATGATGTCATATCTTTTTACACATATGCAACGTCTAGCCTCAATCCAGTGTCTTCTTAGAGGCAAGACAAAGTCCTATAGAAGTCCGATAGGGTAGTTGCTCTGCTGAGGCTTGATACTCAGGCAGGAGAGACTAAACACTGCATATAATTGCGCAGATTTAGCTAGGGAGTACAAGGAAGTAGCAACTAGTTATACATCCCCAAGTAGCCAATAGGAAAGGAGCAGAACTCTGTAAGCTAAAGGGGAAGAGACAATGAAACAGTGGTAAGACAATATACATGGCCCATGCAACACAAGAAGGAGATCAGGGAACGAGATCTTGGAAGAGTGAGATCAGGGGAAAGGATCCATAATGAGAAACAAAAGACTACCGAGGGAAATCCTTGTTGGAGATAACCGGAATGATTATGGCATCGTCTAATATGTAATCCAAGGGGAACATTGTCCATAGTGGGGCCTTAGAGAGGTATTTGTATAAGTCCACCGGACTTGTAACATTACCTCCTTCGTAAGCTTGAAGAGCCTCTTCAAATCCAATCTCCTCTGGTGGAGTCTCCATCATTGTAGATGACATTATTGTCATTGTTGTCCTTTGGTCTGACACATGCAGAGGAGGTATGTCCTTTACCATGACAAGTGGCACATCTGTTGTTGGGGCAGTCTCATTGGATGTGTCCAGGTTTGTAGACGTGACAGAAGGGACATTGGTAGATGGGACAATGGGGTCGGAGGTGAGAGGTGCTTCCACATTGGAAGCAGGTGAGTTGGCCATTTCGCTTGGAACGTCAGGATGATCCAGGAATGGGAAGGGGATCGGGGCTTGGGGTTTTCTCTCTGGCCTTTTCTTTTCCTTTAAGGTTGCGCTTCTTTTCAGATCAGCTTTCTTTCTCCCAACCTCTCAGACTTGTGTGAGCCTCTTGAACAGGCTTTGACCTATCTGATGGTAAGGAATGAACTGGGGAGGTTTGGGGGAGGGAGATTATGGCCAGGTTTTTGGCCATTTGTAGGGCTGTTTCCCTAACTCTCCTTTCGGCCATGGTGATTCCTCCAAGGATTGGTCCACATGATCCCATGATGGGGGTTGGCATGGCAGGCCCCGTCAAAGTGCTCAATAATGGAGGCAACTGCGGGGGATACAATAGATTTATCCCAGGGGGAGTCGGCAAGGTAATTTCTTCCTTGGGTTTCAGTAAGGGCTTGGAGGATAGGTTGGAGATAGGAAGCCATTGCGAGTCGGGGAAAGGTGTTGATGAGTCAAAAGACTCCCACATCGGCCAAAAGTTGGGCCACCTGTATTCTTGCCTCGGCAAGGGAGTGTTCAATGGTGTAGTCCATTGAGTCAGCTGGAGTAGGGTTGGATTGAGCTCAGTCAAAGTTAAGCCTGATGGCCAGGGAGATTCATTGAAAGGTTGAGATAAGGAGGGGGAAGAGGGGTGCCTCATCATAGAGGAGATGGTTGACCAAGAGAGAGAAGAGGATGGGGCACTCGAGTACCAATATCAGGAGGATATTTCAGAAAACAGTGGGGAGTTGATGTCCTCTAACTGGGGGTAGTTCAGGGACGAAGATTCCAGACTGGAGAGGTGGTGGGGCTGGTGGGGAAAGTCTGGGGGATTCATGAGAGGATTCAATGGAGTATTCTTTTGCAGAGGAGTAATGGGACATTTTTGTTAGATTTCCAGATCTCTTGACTTTTTATAAGTGTTTACTGTCTCCTGGGAGTTTGTCAGGTTGGTTTCAGGTTCCCAGGTGTCATCTCCTGATCTGTATCCTTTCCATCTGACATGGAATTGTCAGGACCCCTTTCTTCCCCTATGGGCAATAATCTTGTCAACTTCCCATTCCTCTTCTCTGTTTATTAACTCCAACAGGGTTTTACGTATCCAATTCCATGTTCCTGGGTTTCCTTAAATGAAGAGAGGAGAGCCACATGGAACATGTCATGGATTTTCCATGTTGGGGGTAAGCGGAGTCAATAGGATACTGGGAATAGCACTTGTTCAATCTCGAAAGGTCCTTCTCTCTTGGGGGCAAGTTTTTGGGAGGGGTAATTCATTCTTAGATTGGTGTTTTCTAATCAAACCTTGTCCCCTACTTTCCAGGGGGTGAATCTGGTGTTTTTTTGTCATTTCATGAATAACCTTGCTCTCTCATGGGCGGCTTGTGCCTCAGAACAGGCTTCCATCAATGCCAAAAGACAGGATTCTAAATTGGAAACAAACATTTTTTTAAAGGTGGGTAAGCTCGGGGGGAGTAACCTAATAATGGTTCAAAAGGGGATTTCCTGGTGATGGAAAGTACAGCCAAGTTGTGGTGAAATTTTGCCAGGGGTAGGTAGTTGGTCCATTTTCCAGGGAGGTCGGCACAGAATATATGAAGATAGGTTTCCAGTTCTTGGTTTACCCATTCTGTTTCTCCATCTGTCTGAGGGTGATACATGGAGGATAGTGCTACATCATAGTGGAGCAAGTGGGCAAGTTCTCTGGCAAACACAGAGGCAAATTGCAGGCCTTGGTCTGATATAATTTTGTCATGAAGTCCAACCCTTTTAAAGACATGGTTTAAAAAAAGATGTGCTACTCCGGCAGCATCGATTGCTTTGGTACAAGGGCAGAGAATTACCCCCTTTGTAAGACCATGGTTGACCATGACCATCACACTGTCAAATCCCTGGGAGAGGGATAGGCCAGTGATGAGATTGACCGAAATTTGTTGAAAGGAGAGGGTCGCTTTTGAGAAAAGAGGGAGTAGAGGGGGGCGAGTGGGATGAGTATTGACCTTAGAGGCTTGGCAGGTTGGGCAACCAGCAATATAATGTCATATGAATGAGGTCATTCCCAGCCACCAGTAGTCTTTTTCCAAATTGGCAAGGGTTCGAAAATGTCCCATATGTCCAATGGCTGGTGAGGAGTGTAGTTCTTTAACGAGAGATTGTCGAGCTTCTTCTGGAATGTATAACCAATGCTTAAAACAGAGTTGTCCTTCGTCAAAGGTCCAATCAGTTAGCATGGACCGTGGGAGAGGGGGTGTATTCTGATACATGGCTTCTAAGACTTGTAACACAAAGGAATCTTTTTTTGTGGATGAGTGGATTTTCTCTGTCAATGCTAGATCCAGAGAAGAGATGAACAGTTCATCTGGTAGTAGTATAACATCGGCATCGTCATGAGATGTATCTATTTCATTCTTGCGAAATAGGGCATCGGCTGGGCCCATCTGTGTTCTAGGTAAATAAGTGAAGGACAGATCAAAGTCTTGGAGGAACATTTGCCATTAGGCATGACGTCAGGATAGCCTTTGAGGGATGTGGAAATACATAAGGTTTTTGTGATCGGTGAGGATGTTTATGGGATATTGTGCCCCTAGTAAGTGATGTCGCCATTCTTCTAGGGCATATATTATGGCCAAGAGTTCCTGGTCATAGATGTCATAATTTGCTCAGCAGGGATAAGGGTAGCAGATCGGTAGGCACAAGGATGTAATTCCCCATTCAAATCCTTCTGCATAAGAACCCCTCCAGTTGCTAGGAGAGATGCATTGGTCATGATGTGAAAGGGTTTGCTAGAATTGGGTTGAGCCAGGACTGGGGTGGATGAGAAGATATGCTTCATTTCATCAAAGGCTTGTTGTTGTGGCTCGCCCCAGTTCCAGCTGGTCATTTTGTGGGTGAGGAGATTTAAGGGGTTTACTTTTTGAGCAAAGTTGAGAATGAACCTTTGATAGAAGTTGCAAAATCCCAGGAAGGACCAAACGGCTTTTACAGATGTTGGGGGAGACCATTCATTGATTGCTTTTAGTTTCCCTTTATCCATGGCAATGAGATCAGGTTGAACTGTGATTCCTAAATAGTCCATGGAATTCTGGTTGAAAGTGCATTTCTGGAGCTTGCATCTTAACCCCAAAGTCCGCAGCCTTTCCAATACTTTCACTGTTCTTTCCTCATGTAATTTTGATTCTGAGGAGTGGATTGCAAGGTCATCCATATAGATGATGAGCCATCCTTTGGCAATGTAGTCCGAAAAGATGTCATTCATAAATGCCTGGAAGGTGGCTGGGGAGTTACATAGTTCAAAGAACATGACTGTTGGTTCAAACAGTCTGAACAGGGTAATGAGTGCTGCTTTCCATCAATCTTCAGGGACTATCTGGATGTTGTGGTATCCCCATTGGATGTCTAATTTGGTAAAAATAGATGATTCCCCAATTTGTTCAGTGATGGTTTGGATGTTTGGCAAGGGGTAGGCGTTTTTTATTGTGTGCTCATTGAGATATTGATAATCTTGGCAAGGCCTTAGCTTCCCATCCTTTTTATCCACAAAGAAAAAAGAAGCTGCTTGAGGGGATTGGGATGGTTTTATTCTTCCATTTGCCAAGTTCTCATCAACAAACTTTCTGCATGCCTCTTTTTCAGGCAGGGAGAGGGGGTAGGGTTTGGCTCATTGTGGGATGAATCCATCTTTCAAATGTATTGTGTGGTCATAGGATCGTGATGGGGGGAGTACATTTGGAGGATTTTCCTTGAACACATCTTTAAACTGTTGGTAGCACTCTGGTAGAGCTTTCTTTTCTTTTTCTTTATTCATTTCGATTTCTGTGGACAGGGTGGTTTTCATGATGTATTCTTCTTTAGTGTCGTAATGGGTTTGGTAGTTGTGGAGAATTTCTAAATCAGGATCTTTTCGTAAGTACCTGATTAGATATCTTCTTTCATCTTTCTCAATAAGGTTTAGTCTGTAAGGGGTGACTCATTCCATCCTGATGGTTACCTTTCTGGTGGTCCAGTCTATTTCTGGATTCTGTATCCGAAGCCAGTTCATCCTGAGAATGATGTTTTCTTTGCTAGCAGGGAGTAGGTGGAATTTCTGAGTTCTTTGATGATTTCCAATAAGAAAGGAGATAGTGGTTCAATATCTTATAAGGCCCGCTAGATTAGAGGTTCCATCTGCATTGATAGCTTGAATTGGTCTGGGAATTCATTCAAGAGGGTATTTGTTTCGGTGAGCAAAGTCAAGGTTTATGAAAGATCCAGTGGCTCTGCAGTCAATTAGTGTGGTTGTTTCAGCTTGTTGACCTTTGCTGTGCTGTGTTCAAGTGATATTGGAATGAGGATTGATTTTTGATTACTAGATACTAGTACAGAGGTCATCTGTGGGAAGTGTTACAATTCGTTGGGCCCCTCTTTCTTTTCCTCACTTCACTTACCGTGTACACCAAAGGACCTTGACCCTTGCTGTTCAAGCCCTGCTTGGGTCCTTTCTTTTTACCATTGTCTTTGCAATACTGCTTACTTATTTAGCGTGACTCATCCACAGCTGTATTACCAACAATTATCCGATGCCATCACATCCGCTCCATAGTAACTCAGCTTCTTCACGATTCCATCGCTTTCTATCGCTGACTCACTTTCTTCCATTGACCTACCCTTAACCATTTGGCTCGCATATATATGTAAATCATCGATACTCAGGTGTATTCGCTATCTTAGACCTCCTGCAATTTACCTAGTATCTTGGAGTTGCTCTCGGATCCCCCAGTCCTTGTCCTACTGTTGAGTGGATACTCCCTTTGAACCCTCAATCCGTCGCTAGTCCTGTGATGTCCCCAAGACCCATTGATCCCTCGGTCCTCAATGATCCCCAGAACCTCTGCCAAGGAAGACCCTTGAGCGGACCCCCCTTCGACCTGACATTAGTCTTATGCCAGCCTTAGCCTCCCTGCCAAGGAACCCCCTCGTCAGACCCCCTCATCCTGTCAGCTGTATAGCAACAGTAAGCCCTCAAACCTCTGCAGGCCTACACTTGACCATGTCAAGCATAACAGGAAGCACTTAGCTGCTTCATGTCCCCCTTTTAAAAATCCTTATAGCTGGGGTCTTTCATTTCTACCCTGGCTATTGTTTCATCATCGCTTTCTTCATTGAAACATTCTTTCAGAACTTGCAACATTTCCTTTCATTTCACTTTCTTTGAGGTTTCAAGTTTCTTTATGTATTCCTCCATTTCGTCGGCTTCCTTTGTGACTACCTCCTTTAGCCTGGCAGGGTTTCTAGGAGGGCGGGGTGGTGGGACTTTGTTTTGGGGATGGTTTCTAGTAGAACATCCTACGTTGTGGCAGATAAAATATCTGTTTTCTCGGATGTGTCTGGCTTGTTCCTCGGGTGATAGCATTCTTCTTCCTAGGCTGGTTTGGATGGCATCTATGTCCATTGCATCAGATTTCTGGTTTTCTCTGTAGTTGTATCTGAACCAGAAAAGGCAGATGCCTTGTCGATCCAGTTTTTAATAGTTTCTGTTACAAGTCCAGTGGACTTATACAAATACCTCCCCGAGGTCCTGCTATGGACAATGTTCCCCTTGGATTATACTTTAGATGATGCCATAATCATTCTGATTATCTCCGACAAGGATTTCCTTTGATAGTCTTTTTCTCTTCATTATGGACCCTTTCCCCTGATCTCACTCTTCTGAGATCTCATTCCCCGATCTCCTCCCTGTGTTGCATGGGCTGTGTATATTGTCTTACCACTGTTCTGTTGTTTCTTCCCTTTTAGTTTACGGAGTTCCACTCCCTTTCTATTGACTACTTGGGAATGTATAACTAGTCACTAGTTACTTGTACTCCCTAGCTAAATCTGTGCAATTATATGCAGTGTTTAGTCTCTCCTGCCTGAATATCAAGCCTCAGCAGAGTAATTGCCCTATCAGATCTCTATAGGACCTTGTCTCGCCTTTAAGGAGACACTGGATTGATACTAGACGTTGCGCACATGTAACAGTTTCAGGTTCTTTTTCCATTCTGATGATCCATTCAGTGATAGCAGGATCCAATCCTTTCATGTAGTCCTCAATCAGGGCTTTGTCATCTTTGATCTGAGACATGGCCATGAGAAGACAGAAGTCAGTATTATATTGGTTGATGGAGTCAAGTCCTTTTCCTTTCATTTTCATCATTCTGAGCTTTCTTTGAGCATCAGTGGACATTTCTTTGTCAGAAGAGGCAATGAGGAACTCTACTTTGAAGTCTTTCCATGTGAGTGAGTTGGGTAGAATTTCTCCATTGCCAATTTTTTCATATGCTACTTCTGCATAGGCTTTTCCTCTTCCCTTGGACATTCAATTCAAGGTGGTGTAGATTTTTTTTGACATCATCATACTTTGTGGCATTCATAGCAAAGTATGTGTCCATCGCTCTGATCCAATATTTGGCATCAGTGGGTTCCCCACTGAACTCATCCAGTAGTCTGGCTTTCAATTCCGACATATCCTCTTCTTGTTCTGGAAGGGGAAGAGGTTCCTGGATGGGAGTACTGCTTGCAGTGACAAGGGGTGTCCTCTGCAGTGGGGTGTTGAAGTGAGATTGATTCTGGTGAAGGGTTCTAGATATCCTTTCTAGCCTTTGTCGTTCCTGTCATTCTTCCCAAGTTTCTTCAGCCTCCTGGGGGGGCTGCTCTTCTCTTAGTCCATAAGAAATGTTGGGCAATCTGTTGGGGATTCCTTTTGCATGATAGCAAGAGGGATTAGAGAGCTAAATCTTTTGTTACATGTATGCAACGTCTAGCCTCAATCCAGTGTCTCCTTGAAGGCAAGACAAGGTCCTATAGAGATCTGATAGGGCTGTTGCTCTGCTGAGGCTTGATACTCAGGCAGGAGAGACTAAACACTACGTATAATTGTGCAGATTTAGCTAGAGAATCCAAGTAACTAGCAAGTAATTATACATCCCCAAGTAGCCAATAGGAAGGAAGTGGAACTCCATAAACTAAAGGGGAAGAGACAATGAAACAGTGGTAAGACAAAGTACATGGCCCATGTGACACAAGGAGGAGATCAGAGAACAAGATCTCAGAAGAGCAAAATCAGGGGAAAGGGTCCGTAATGGGAGGAACAAGAAGACAACCAAAAATCCTTGTTGGAGATAATCAGAATGATTATGGCATCATCTAAGGTATAATCAGAGGGAAACATTGTCTATAGTGGGGCCTTGGGGAGGTATTTGTATAAGTCCACCAGACTTGTAACAGAAGGAGATCTGGGCAGTGGGAGAGGGCGTCAGGGCTGGCAAGGAGTTTACTGGGGACATGAATCATGGTCAGATCAAAGTCTGTGAGGTTGAGGAGCTAATGAGCTTGTCATCGATTAAGGTTTTGTGCTGACTGAAAGTAGGTCAGGTTTTTGTGGTCCATGAAGACTTGGATTGGGTGAGAGCTGCCATGGAGGTAATGGCACCAGGATTTCAGGGCTTGCATGATAGCAAGGAGTTTCCGATCATAGATGTTGTAGTTTTGTTCTGCTGGTGAGAACAACTGGGAAAGATAGAAACAGGGATGCCAATTCCTGTTGGTATCAGTCTGGAGGAGGATAGTGTCAAAGGCAAACTTTGATGCATCCATCACAATAGCAAATGGAGCAGAGAGATTGGGGAGTTGGAGGACAGGGCATGCAAGGAAGAGTTCTTTGAAATGATCAAAGGACTTTTGGCATTCAGGAGACCAGGCCCAGGAACTGGTTTTCTTGGTGAGATCGATGAGGGGGCAGGCAACAGAGGAGTAGTCTGGGATGAAGCAACGATAGAAGTTGGCGAAGCCAAGAAAGGAGCGAACATCACGGAGCTTCTCTGGGGTGGGTCAGGACACAATCCCATCAAGTTTGACAGGGTTCATGGTGAGTTGACTGGGTTTAACAATCATTCCTAGGTATTCAACTTCTTTTGAGGCGAAGTTGCATTTCTTGAGTTTGAGGTGAAGGTCAAGTTCCTTCATGCACTGGAGGACATGCTTGGTTCGTTCAACGTGAGTTTTCTCATCAGGGGAGAAGATGAGAAGATCATCCATGTAGATGACAAGCCATCCTTTGGCAATCATGTCACGGAAGGAGTTATTCATGAACCTTTGGAAGGTGGCAGGGGAGTTGGTGAGACTGAAAAACATTATGGTCGGTTCGAAGAGTCCTTTATGGGTAATAAAGGCGGCTTTCCATTGATGTCCATCTTTGATTCAGACATTGTTGTAACCCCATCAAACATCGAACTTCATGAAGACCTTGGCATCATGGAGTTTATCAATGAGGTCAGAGACTAAGGGAAGGTGGTAGGCATCCCGAATGGTATGTTCATTAAGATACCTGTAGTTCTGGCATGGACGGAGTCTGCCATCCTTTTTTTTGATGAAGAAGAATGGGAAGGCTTGCAGGGAGTTCGAGGGGCGTATCTTGTCCGAAGCAAGATTTTCATCAAGGAAGGTTTCCATAGCTTTACACTCATCTGGGGAGAGGGGGTATATCTTTCCAACCTTCAGGGTGAAAGATTCATCAAGGTTGATCTTGTGATCATAGGGATGGGAGGGGGGTATGTGGTCTGTGGCTTCCTTCGAGAAGATGGAGGTGAAGTCAGAGTATTCAGGGGGGAGGGTGACCTTGGGTTTGGCTTTCTCGGCAGCCATGGCCAACTTGGTAAAGTTCATGAGTTTGGTAATGAGGGAATCACCCTTGGGGATGAAATGATAACTGTTACAAGTCCAGTGAACTTATACAAATACCTCCCCAAGGCCCCACTATGGACAATGTTTCCCTCTGATTATACCTTAGATGATGCCATAATCATTCTGATTATCTCCAATGAGGATTTTCCTTGGTTGTCTTCTTGTTCTTCCCATTATGGACCCTTTCCCCTGATTTCGCTCTTCTGAGATCTTGTTCCCTGATCTCCTCCTTGTGTCACATGGGCCATGTACTTTGTCTTATCACTGTTTCATTGTCTCTTCCCCTTTAGTTTATGGAGTTCCGCTCCCTTCCTATTGGCTACTTGGGGATGTATAATTACTTGCTAGTTACTTGGATTCTCTAGCTAAATCTGCACAATTATACGTAGTGTTTAGTCTCTCCTGCCTGAGTATCAAGCCTCAGCAGAGTAACAGCCCTATCAGATCTCTATAGGACCTTGTCTTGCCTTCAAGGAGACACTGGATTGAGGCTAGATGTTGCGTATGCATAACAATAACCACATCAGATGATGCAGTTGATAGTGTAGTTGTTACAAGCCCGGTGGATATACTGGGGTTCTGTCTCGTAATCGAGGTATTCATAGAGGCATCCATCATAGACAGAGTCTACTTGGACATGGTGAGGGGGTCAAGGGGAGGGTTTGAATTGTTGGAAACAGGTTTCGTATTGATTCAAGTCAACTTTGTGGAGCATATAGAGCTCCTTGGATTGATTGGTAGACTCATTGATGGAGAGAGTCTGACCAAACCAGTCAATGGTGGGGTTGACGGCTTTCAACCAGGGAAGGCCGAGGATGAGGTTTTGTTGACCACAATCCATGACGTAGAAGAGGACTTTGTGGGCAAGTTCTTCAATGTGAACAAAGAGTTCGGTGGTGAATTGAACTCCTCCTTTGTCTGTAGGTCCCTGGTTGAGATTGGTGACATTGAGGGGGAAGAGGAGTCATGTGGTGGGGAGCTTGTTTTTGCAAACAAAGCCCCAATCAATGCAATAGATATCAGCACTGCTATTGATTAGGGTGTGAGTGTCAACAGTTTTCAATGTGTGCGAGGGTACAATGACTTGGACAGGGATTTGCATTGAACCAGGCAGAGTAGATACATTTACACATTGTACTTTAGGAAAGTCCCACGTCGGTCAAGGTCTCCATTCTAAAAATCCTCCTTAGGGAGGGTGAATTGGACATGACAAATGGTGAGGTCATCATCATTGTCATCATCACAGGTCTGGAGTTTTGGAAGGTTGTTGTCGACCTGTTTGACTCATTTGACTGAAGTCTTACAAGGTTCTTTGGGGTACTTGACACAAGCATTGGCTCAGTGGCCTTTCTGCCTGCATCGTAGACAATGCCCTTCTTTGAAGCATTGCTCCCACTCTTCAGGAGTTAGATTAGGGGGTCTGGGGGCATTGACTGTGTCGACATCCATGGCATCAGAATCATGGGTTTTCTGGGAAAAGGATGTGGTGGAGGGATTCTGGTAGGACTGGTAGGCAGGAGTGGAGTGGGTGCAGTGTTGGTTGACAATGGTCTGGGCACAGTCATTCTGGACTTGGAAGTGAACGGCCTTTGAGTATCACTCATCAACTTTGGTGGGGACTGTATCCATGGAAAGGATGCAGCGGGAGAGGGGAGGGGGAATGCCAGCAGCAAAGTAGTTTATCAGGACATTCTGATCAGTGATGCCCAAGAGGGCAACATTGTTTCTAAACTCAGCAATGTGCCAAGTGAGTTTGGGACCATAAGATCTGTTCTTCTTGGGGATGAGGCGCTCTGAGTGAAGCCAGTTGATGGCTAGGTTCTTGGTATCCTGGTGCTCGAAAGCACTCTTGAATTTGACAAGGAAGTCATTGAACTTCCCAAAGGTTTGAGTGGCAATGGCCTCCTTTCAAAAGATAGAGGCCCAGATGGCGGCTGAGTCCTTTTTCATGTAGGACAAGGCATAGGCAATTTTCTTGTTGTTGTCATCGTAAATGGCTTTGTTTATGATGAGGTACATTTGAACAGTGGATAGCCAGGACATGGCATCAGCGTAAGAGCTGTCAAAGGCATTGGGGGCTCTGAGGCAGAGTTTAGTGGGTTTGGTTATCATGGTGACCTGGGCTGGGGGTGAGGGCAGGGTAAACACTGGTTGGCAGTTGACTGGGGTTGGGGATGGTGAGGTGGATACTCTGGGGATACTAAGCACCACAGAGAGTCGATGGGAGAGTTCTAGGTCCTCAGGTTGTTGAGGGATGATGAGGTCTTCATCGGTGTTGATGGGGTTCTCCGAGGAGGGTTCGTTGGTGTCTGACAAGTCAATGGTTTCCCTTCTCGATGTGAGGTCGGGATAGGGTCTAGGGTTTCTGGGGTGTTGGTGGGCAATGGTGGTGACTTATATGATGATAGCTGATCAGGGGAGATCTTAGACCTTTTGTTACACTCAACGTGGTCAAGTATAGGCCTGCAGAGGTTCAAGGGCTTACTGTCACTATACAGCAAACAGGACAAGGGAGCCTGACAAGGGAGTTCCTTGACAGGAAGGCTAAGGCTGGCATAGGACTAAAGTTGGGTTGAAGGGGGTCCACTCAAAGGTCTTCCTTGGCAGAGGTTCTGGGGACTGTTGAGGATCGAGAGATCAACAGGTCTAAGGATGTTGCAGGACTAGCGATGGATTGAAGATATGAAGGGAGTGTCCACTCAATAGTAGGATGAGGACTGAGGGACTGAGGGCAATTCCAAGATACTAGGTAAATTGCAGGAGGTCTAAGATAGTGAATACACCAGAGTATCAAGGGTTTATATATGCGAGCCAAATGGTTAAGAGTAGGTGAAGGAAGAAAGTGAGTCAGCGATGGAAAGCGATGGAATCACGAAGAAGCTAAGTCACTATGAAGTGAATGTGATGGCATCAGATAAAGATTGGTGATACAACTGCAGATGAGTCACACTAAATAAGTAAGCAGTAATGGAAAAGCAATGGTAAAAGAAAAGGACCCAAGCAGGGCTTGACTGGCGAGGGTCAAGGTCCTTTGGCATTCATGATAAGTAAATGTAGGGAAAGAAAAGAGGGGGCCAACAAATCATAACACATTCCATAAAGGTCCTAGCTTGTTCATGGGCTGCCAGGGCTTCTTTCTGAGAGTCTTCTAACTTAGATAGTCTATTTTCTAACTCTGGAACAAAGGTCTTTCCAATTGGTGGATAGGCTCAGGGTTGATACCACATAATTAGTTCAATAGAGATATCCAAGTGACTGAGTGGATAGCTAAGTTGTAATGAAATTCAGCTAGGGGGTGAAGCTTGACCCATTGATTCATTGATCTGTTGTAAAAGATTCAAAGATAGATTTCTAGTTCTTGATTAAGGCATTTTGTTTTTCTGTCTGTCTGTGGATGGTATGCAAAGGATAGGGTGACATCATATTGTAGTAGTTGGGTCAACTCCCTGGCAAATACAAAGGCAAATTGTGGTCCCCTATGAGAGATGACTTGGTCATGGGATCCAAACCTTTTGAAGACATGGTCAAAAAAGAAAGAGTTGAGCTACTCCTTGTGCATCAACCATTTTGGACCAAGGGCAGAAAATTACCCCCTTCAGAAGATCATGATCAACCATGACCATGACAGAATCAAGATTATCAACTGAGGGAAGTGTCATATCCCTAATCCTAAGTCTTCTCTGCTCCTCTGCTCCTCTGTTCCCCCACTCCTCTGCTTCTGTTAAGACCAGGCTGGACTTGATGGATGAACTCCAAAGGAGCTCTGAGAAATTCCAGAGTTGTCTTGGTGAAAGGGGGACTAGTGGGACTTTGACTTCAGCAACTCGGAGCAGAGCACTGCACCCTTGTCAGATCATTGGTGGTCCCAGATTTCAGAGGAGCAAAGAATGAAAAGGAGCAAGAGAAGACAGGGGAGTCAGATTTGTCTGGGTTGTCTAAGTCATCTAAGTCAATAACTAGCTAAAGTATAAGCAACACTACAGAACTATATATATGGAGATCAGAGGCAGTGTACAAAAGCAATGATAGGAAATGTAAATATCTGGAGTCAGGAAAATGGAGATGGAAAGGAAACATGACCAGAGCCAGGCAGACACAGAATCGGAGAAATCTAAAAGGCGAGACTAGCACATAAGGAGAACCAAGCATAACATAACTGGAATGTACCAAAAAAGCAGAGTACTGGAGTACTGGAGGAAGTGGAAAGTGGAGGACAGGTGTTGAGGATTGGAGGGCTGGAGTTGGCTAGGATTAGGGATATGACAGCTTTCCCACTCCTCTGCTCCTCTGCTTCCCTATTCCTCTGCTTCTCTGCTTCTTGTACATTTTAGTTATGTTACTCCTTGTTCTACTTATGTCTTAGTCTTGCCTTTTAGATTTCTCCAATCCTGTGCCTGCATAGCTCCACTTATGTTCTCCTTCCATCTCCATTTCTCCAGCTCTGCTTATTTACATTTTCCATCATTGCTTTTGTATACTGCCTCCAATCTCCATATATATAGTCCTGTCATGTTGCTTGTACTTTAGCTAGTTATCAACTTAGACAACCTAGACAAATCAGACAACTCAGACTTTCCTGTCTCCTCTCATGCTCTCCTTATTCTCTGCTTCTCTGAAATCTGGGACCATCAATGATCTGACAAGGGCATAGTGCTCTGCTCTGAGTTGCTGAAGCCAAAGTCCCACCAAGTCTTCCTTTCACCCAGTCAACTCCAGAGTTCACAGAGCTCCTATGAAGTTTGTCTGCCAAGTCCAACCCAGTCTTAACAGGAAGGCCAGAGATGAGATCTACTGAGACTTGTTGGAATGGGTGAAGGGTTGAGGAGGCAATGGGCATTAGAGGGGAAGAGATGGGATGTGTGTTAACCTTTTGTGCCTGACATGTTGCATATCCAGCAATAAACCATCATATAAAGATGAACATTCCTGGCCACCAGAAGTCTTTTTTGAGAGTGGCAAGAGTTCTGAAATGTCCCATATGTCCCATGGTGGACACATAGTATAGATCATGAACAAGCTTTTGTCAAGCTTTTTCAGGAATGAAGAGGCATTCTTGGAAGTGAAGTTCTCTATTGGCAAAGGTCCAGTCAGATTGTTTGGTGTGGAGTAGAGGGGATGTATCTGCATACATGTGCTGGAAAGCAGTAAGGATGAAAGAATCAGAAGGGATTGATTGGGAGATCTTTTCTGTAAGTACCAGGCCAATGGCTCTACAGAAGAGATCATCAGAAAGAAGGATCATTTTGTCATTATCTGTGTCCATAGAGATCTTGTCCTTTTGGGATAGAGCATCTGCAGATGCCATTTGCATATCAGGTACATGTGTAATGGCAAGATCAAAGTCTTGTAGAAATATCTGCCATTGGACATGTCATTGAGAGAGTCAGTGAGGTGCTCAGAAGTAGGTGAGGTTCTTGTGGTCAGTGAGGATCTGGACCACATGGTGAGCTCCTAACAGATGGTGGTGCCAGTCTGCCAGGGCATGGATGACTGCAAGGAGTTCTTGATCATAAATGTCATAGTTTTGCTCTATACTAAATAGGGTGGTGAATCAATAGGCACATGGGTGTAGGTCTCCATTGCTATCTTTTTGCATAAGCACCCCTCCTGTGGCCAGAAGGGATGCATCAGTCATGACATAGTAGGGGTGCTCTGGGTCTGATTGTTTTAAAACTGGGGTGGTAGAGAATATAAAGAAGGATTGTATCACTTTTACTGAGATTGGTGGTTTCCATTCTTCAATTGCTTGAAGTTTGGTCTCATCCATCACAAGTTCTCCTGGCCTGATGGTCAACCCAAGGTACCCCATGATTGGTACATTTTTGGAGTTTGCATCTACATAAGTTCCAAACTTCAGAGTCATTCCAGGACCTTGATAGTCCATTCTTTGTGCTCTGAGGGATCAGAGAAGTGGATGGCAAGGTTGTCTATGTAAATGATTAGCCATCCTTCTGCTAGGTAATGTGCAAATACATCATTCATGAATGCTTAGAAAGTGGCTGGAGAGTTGCATAGTCCAAAAAACATTACTGTGGGCTCAAATAGACCAAAAGGGGTGATGAAGGTGGCCTTTCATTGATCCTCCAGTACTATGTTCAGGCAGGTCTACCATTTGGCTCTTGAAGGTCTTTTGACAATAAACTGTTTAAGCAATCACATTCATCTGAGTTGCTTGCAGAAGATGAAAGATTGAAGGAACTTGATGAGAAGACAAAGACTTGGTGGAAATTGCTTGGTTGGGATACAAGTTGTGGCCAGTAATAATACATTGCACATTTTTTGTTGTTATTCTTAGATGTCCATCTATTCTACATGGTAATGCACAGTGAAATTCTCCGGAATGACAAACATGCAGCAATACCCGGTAAGTTCTCCCACAGATTATGGGTCTGCTGAGGTGTGACATGGCAACACCCAGTAAGTTCTCCCACGGATTTTGGGTTTGCTGACACCAAAAAGGAAAAAATTTCCATCGTAAGTTCATTCCCACGAATTATCACATCCCAAACCCTAGAAACCTTGTCAAGCAAGGTGATATCCAAAGTTCACTGGGCATCACCTCCATCCGTATTGGCCTGAGGCTCATTCTTCTCCCAGCAACATAGCGAGAAAATGACAAGCAAATGCACTATTGATACCCCTAGGCTGTCACACATCCTGCGCGTGCAATTCATGCACTTGCCATATAACATGATTGAATATCATGGATCAACCACATTCATTCTCGTTTCGATAAACGATTTTGAATCGACGTCATCATGCATTCAAGACATGTATAAGGAACAAAGACACCAGTGAGCCCGGAGTCATATCGTACTATATAACCATTTTCATGGCCAAAGTCTTTTGGCCGTGAGCATGTACACATGTCGCTTGACTTCGAGCGGACCATTTGAGGAGGTACGCGCCGGAGGCTTGTTGTTCATAGCAAAATTAAGCAATTTCGCTAGCTAACGTATTTACAAGCCTGAACACCATTGTATTGAGCATATCTGCTTGATGCCTCGGCCTGCTGTAAGCCCATTGGCTTACCGATTGGCATTCATCATGTGTACGATAGATATATATGCCTGTCATCCACCATAGAGATAGCTAGTCGATCTGTCGGAAAAAAAAAAGAGTCATGCTAATGCCGCCGGCTTACCATTCTGTGCTTGGCCATGAGAAGGTAAATTAAAATGGCATGTTAATGGAACTTACATAATGTACATTGCCACCGCCTGTTGAGGGGGTGGTTACAATGACGACTGGCTGTTGGCCAAGCGATTATCATGATGAGAGTGACATTATCGATCATGTCACGTGACTAATAAGACTGCAATCGCTGCCTCACCTCTATCGCCACACCGTTTTACTTCTTCACTTCATTTAGCCACCATGCTGCCGCAATGAAAGCCTTGCACACCATACAACTATTCTGAAGCAACACTGAAGACTCGAATACCCTGTCCGACATGCGGGAAAAAGTTCAAAC
>JBBPMJ010000272.1:0-42533 GCA_038090255.1 Austroboletus niveus
CTGGATTCTGTGTCCAAAGCCAGTTCATTCTGAGGATGACGTTTTCCTTGCTAGCAGGAAGTAGGTGGAATTTCTGGGTTCTTCAATGATTTCCAATGAGAAAGGAGATAGTGGTTCAATATCTTATAAGGCCTGCTTGATTAGAGGTTCTATCCGCATTGATAGCTCAGATTGGTCTGGGAATTCGTTCAAGAGGGAGTTTGTTTCGGTGAGTGAAGTCAAGGTTTATGAAAGATCCAGTGGCTCCACAGTCAATTAGTGTGGTAGTTTCAGCTTGTTGACCTTTGCTGTGTTCAAGTGATATTGGAATGAGGATTGATTTTTGATCACTAGATATTAGTACAGAGATCATCTGGGGGGAGCACTTAGCTGATTCGTGTCCCCTTCTTTAAAAATCCATATAGCTGGGGTCTTTCATTTCTATCCTGGCTATTGTTTCATCATCACTTTCTTCATTGAAACATTCTTTCAGAACTCACAACACTTCCTTTCATTCCACCTTCTTTGAGGTTTCAAGTTTCTTTATGTATTTCTCCATTTCATCGGCTTCCTTAGTGACCACCTTGCTCAACCTGGCAGGGTTTCTAGGGGGATGGGGTGGTGGGGCTTTGTTTCGGGGGTGGTTCCTGGTAGAACATCCTACTTTGTGGCAGATGAAGCATCTATTTTCCCTGATGTGTCAGGCTCGTTCCTCTGATGATAGCATTCTTCTTCCTAGGCTGGTTGTTACAAGTAAGCACAGTTCCGAAGGTTCCGGAACTTGTTCCCGCAGTTCCGACACTTCCGAAGTACCTTCCTGCGGTTCCAAAGGTTCTGGAATTCCAGAACCATCGGAACTCTTCAACACTCTTCTACCAGAATGAAAGCCTGAGGATGGACCACCCCTAGAATGCTATTGGACACTATTCTCTGAAGATTACACTCCATATGGTCATATGGAGATCCCCATTCTCAATTCACCTTGTTCCTCCTTCATTCCGCTTTTGTAACTCTTACCATGTGTTCCCAGAACCACTTTGTTTATGGACCTCCACTTCTCCTTCCATCCTCTTTCTGATGGCAGTGTTGTCCCATTCTTACCATTGATCAACAAGGCCATTGTAATGTACCATGTGTCCTGTCCCATTCACTCTTCCATTCCGAGATGATTCCGAACTGTATTAATAGCTAGTAGTTGTCTTGTACATTCCTCAGCTAGATCTGTGCAATTATACGCAGTGTTTAGTCTCATCCTGCCTGAGTCTCGAGTCTCAGCAGAGAACCCCTAGGATTTCTATAGGACATTGTGTCACCTTTGAGGACACACTGGGACTAGACATTGTGCATGCATAACAAAAGATCTAGCTCTCCTCATACCTCTGCTACCATGCAGCAAGGCACCCCACCAGTTGCCCATCATTTCATACAGATACAGGGAAGACCCTCCTTATAAGGACTCCGAGGATGAAACAGACAGAAGAGAACGATCACAACTTGAATCTATCTCTGAGACCCTCAGGAGAAATCAACCCCACTTTGCTCAAAGTGGAACCCCTCCTCCTCCACCAAGATCTCATCTGCCTCGAAGAAATCCACCCTCCTTGACCCACAACACCCCTACTTCCCCAAGCAACTCCCTGCCCAACCCAGACCACTCAGATATGACTGAACTCAAAGCAGGACTCCCAGAAGAATTCTCAGAAAAAGCCTCTGATGCCAAATTCTGGATCAGAGCCATGGATGCATACTTCCTCATGAACAAAGACAAGTATGACAATCTAAAGAAGATCTACACTGCCCTCAATAGGATGTCAAAAGGGCAGAGAAAGCAGTTTGCTGAAGCTGCTTATGAAAACTTTGACTCTGGAATGGTTGCCCCAGACAAAGCTATATGGAATGAATTCAAAAAAGAATTCTTAGAGATCTTCTCAGACAAGCACACCGCTGCTGATTCCCAACGAAAATTGCACCAAATAACAATGAAAGGGAAAGGACTTGACCCTCTCAATAAATACAACACTGACTTCTGACTCCTCATATCCAAATCAGGAATTTCGGATCAAAATGCTCTAATCAAATGTTACATGAGAGGACTAGAGCCAGACCTTACAGAACGAATCCTGGGAATGGAAAAGAAACCAGAATCATAGAAAGAATGGTCGGAAAAAGCTACTGCCTTTGCTCAGCAACAGGATCGAATAAAAGACATCCGGAAGGAAAGAACAGACTATGGACAAACCAACAACCAAGATCCAAATGCCATGGATATAGATGCCCTTCAAACCACTGCCCTAGGACAACGAATGCTCTTCCCCACTGAAAGAGCTCGCCACATCAGGGAAAACAGGTGCTTCATATGTCACAAAATTGGATGCTCTACCAGGAATCACCCAAAAAGAGGAAATCTACCACCACGTCCCCCTAGGAACCCAGCCAGGGTCCAAACCATCGAAACAAAGAAAGAACCCATTGATGAATATGTGAAACAACTGGGAGAAAAGCAGGTGGATGAAAAAGAAGTACTCCAGGTACTTAAGGAATGCTTCAAAGATCCCAAAGAGGATGAAGAAATGGTCACAAAGATTGAACTCAAGGATAAAGGCTTTTCGGATTTTTAAAGAGTGGACGGAAGTCGGCTCACTGCCCCCCTAACTTGTCTTCTGTATTAGTATCAAGTGACCCAAAATCAATACTCGTTCCCATCTCACTTGAAATATCCAGAAGAACCACCGCTGAAACCACTGCCTTGATTAACTGCAGAGCAACTAGCTCATTCATAAACTTAGACTTCGCCAAAAGAAACAACCTACCTATGGAAAGAATAGCACGACCCATCAGGGCTATTAACGCAGATGGAACCACCAATCAAGCAGGACTTATCAGGTTCCAAACTACGGTCGCCTTTCATATTGGAAGTATGGTGAAAAGACAAACGTTCCATCTCCTCCCAGCCAGCAAGGAGAATGTCATTCTAGGAATGAACTGGCTTAGGGAACAAAATCCAGACATAGACTGGGCGACAGGAAGAGTAACCCTCCAACTACCAACCTGGAACCGGAAACAAACTCTGAATAAGGATGAAGAAGATGAAAGAAGATATCTTATAAAATATCTCCGGAAAGATTCTGATTTCGAAACCCACACAGCATACTGTGAAAGATATGAAACCACCAAAGAATACATCATGAAAACAACATTATCTATGGAACTAGAGATGGAGAAAAAGCAGGAAAGAAGGGAATTATCAAAAAATTATAAAGACTTCAAAGACATATTCAAAGAAAACCCCCCAAATGTTCTACCCCCTTCACAAGCATACCATCATACCATCAAACTTAAAGAAATGTTCATTCCAAAGAGGGCCAAAGCCTACCCCCTTTCTTTCCCTGAACAAGAAGCCTGTAAAAAATTTGTAGAAGAAAATCTGGCAAATGGACAAATCAAACCATTGCAATCCCCCCAAGCTGCACCCTTCTTTTTTGTTGATAAAAAGGATGGAAAACTCCGACCTTGCCAAGATTATAGATACCTCAATGAGCATACTATAAAGAATGCTTACCCCCTACCAAACATCCAGTCCATCATCGAACAAATAGGGAACTCAACTGTCTTCACCAAAATGGACATCCAATGGGGATACCACAATATACAAATTGTACCAGAGGATTGATGGAAAGCAGCCTTCATTACCCCCTTTGGACTGTTTGAACCAACTGTGATGTTTTTTGGATTGTGCAACTCTCCTGCTACTTTCCAAGCATTCATGAATGATGCCTTTGGGGATTACCTTGCAGAAGGATGGCTAATTATTTATATGGATGACCTAGCTATCCATTCTTCTAATCCATCTGAGCATAGAGAAAGGACTGTCAAAGTTCTAGAACGACTTAGAAGCCTAGGAATTAGGTGCAAACTCCAGAAATGCACCTTTGACTCTCAGACCATGAACTATCTTGGCCTAACAATTCAACCAGGAGAACTTGCAATGGATACAACCAAACTCCGAGCCATAAAAGAATGGAACCCCCCCAACTCAGTCAAAGCAGTAAGATCCTTCTTAGGATTCTGCAACTTCTATCGAAGATTCATCCCAAACTTCACTCAGAGGGTCACCTTACTTAACAAACTTACTCAGAAGGACAAACTCTGGACTTGGACAGAGAAAGAACAACATGCCTTTGAAGACATGAAACTAGTGTTCTCCACCTCCCTGGTCTTAAAACAGCCGGATCCAGAACACCCATATTTTGTAATGACAGACGCTTCGCTCCTAGCCACAGGAGGAGTTCTCATGCAAAAAGACTTCAATAGTGATCTCCACCCAATCTGCCACTCTATCAAGTGCAGAATGAAACTATGACATATATGACAGAGAACTACTGGTGGTTATCCATGCTCTTGAAGATTGGAGACATCACCTACTCGGAGCTTGACATGTGATCCAAATACTCACTGATCACAAAAACCTTACCTACTTCAGAGCCCCCCATTGACTATCACGATGCCATGCTCAATGGCAAATGTTCCTGCAAGACTTCGACCTTGCATTCACACATGTACCAGGAACACACATGGGCCCTGCCAACGCCCTCTCAAGAAAAGATGACATATCCACTGAATCAGACAATGCTGAGGTCATTCTCCTCCCAGATAACCTATTCTGTAAACAGATCAACCTCACTTTAACTGACAAAATCGCAAAGTCTACTCCTTCCGATCCTTTTGTCCTTATCACACTCGAGAAAATGTATAATGACACCCCCCCACTTCCTAGAACAAAGTTGTTTGACTGGACCTTTGTAGATCAACAACTCCATTTCCAAGGATGCCTCTTTATCCCGGAACCCACCTGCCAAAAACTGGTCCATGATCTACACCACTCCCCAACAAGTGGACACATGGGTCACTTCCGAACATTAGCTGCTCTGGAAAAAGACTTCTGGTGGCCAGGAATGTCCACATTTCTGCGACGATTCATTGCAGGTTGTGCTACTTGTCAAGCCAATAAAGTAAACACCCATCCTACTTCCCCCCCTCTCATGCCCTTAAACTCATCTGCATTTCAACCCTTTCAACAGATCTCTATTGACCTTATCTTGGGACTACCTCCTGTCTCTGGATTTGACTCTGTTATGGTTGTGGTCGATCATGGCCTTTCGAAGGGGGTAATTTTCTGCCCTTGCTCCAAAACCATCAATGCACAAGGAATTGCCCAACTCTTTTTTGAACATGTGTTTAAAAGATTTGGTCTCCATGACAGAATCATCTCAGACAGGGGTCCCCAATTTGCATCTGTCTTTGCCAGGGAACTAGCACAACTACTCCAGTATGATGTTGCCCTATCATCTGCCTACCATCCCCAGACAGATGGAGAAACTGAATGAATAAATCAGGAACTTGAAACCTACCTCCGGATCTTCTGCAACAGATCAGCGGATCAGTGGGTTCCACTCCTTTCATTGGCCGAATTTCATCACAATATAGCAACCCATTCCTCTACTCGGAAATCCCCATTCGAACTGATCATGGGATACCAACCCCGATCCTATCCACCAATTGAAAAAACATTTGTTCCAGAATTGGAAAATAGGTTAACCAAACTGGAAGACTCTCGAAAAGAGGCACTGGCAGCACATGAACGAGCAAGAATGTTTATGGAAAGACAAAAAAGATCCACATTTACCCCATGGAAAATTGGAGATAAAGTATGGTTGGAAGCAACCAATCTAAAAACAAACTACCCAGCCAGAAAACTAGCCCCCAAATGCGAAGGACCATTCGAAATTGAAAAAGTAATCTCTCCTGTAGCCTACCAGCTCTGCCTTCCCCCAACATGGAAAATCCACAACATGTTCCATGCCAGCCTACTAACCCCTTATGTGGAAACCTGGGAGCATGGAACCAACTTTTCCCTACCTACCTCGGAACTAATAAATGGAGAAGAGGAGTGGGAAATAGACAAGATCATTGCCCATAGAGGGAGGAAGGGAGCCCACCAGTTCCACATTCGATGGAAAGGATATGGTTCCAGTGAGGACACATGGGAGCCAGAATCTAACCTCAGAAATGGATTGGAACTTTTGGAGGTTTATAAACGATCAAGGAAACTCTGAAAATCCCTAGAACAATGACCACACCCCATGAATACTCCCTTGAATCCCCCCATGAATCCCCAAGACTTCACACCCCCTGTATACCCCCTCTTGCATCCGGAATCTTCGTTCCTGAACTACCTCCTGTCCGAGGACATAGACTCCCCCCTATTTTTCAAAACACCCTCCTGGTATCAGTCCTTGAATGCCCAGCCCTCTACCACTACCTTGTCTCACACCCTCTCTATGATGAAGCACCCATCTTTTCCCCCCTTATTGCGGCCTTTCAACGACTCTCACTCTCTGTCAGACTCAATCACGAGAGAGCTCGAAGAAATCCAACACCAGCAGAGTCACTCAATTATGCAATCGAACACTCTCTGGCTGAGGGACAAATTCAAATCTGCCAAACCCTTGCAGACCTTGGGATCTTCAGAATCATCAATACCTTCTCCAGAGTTGCTTTGGCCCCCTACCTCTGACCACTCCTCCAAGCCCTTACTGAGGAACAAGGAGAGAATTACCTCCTGGACCTCGCCCATGACCACCTTGCCATATTACCCTCTTTCACCCCCATCCTCGAGAAACTTAACGGGACCAGCCATGCCTGGAACCCTCCCATTATGAGAAACACTGGACCATTGCTTGGGGGAATCACCATGGCCGAGAGGAGAATTAGGGATGCTACCCTACAAATGGCAGAAGGATTGGCCATGACCTTCCTTCCCCAAACCCCCCAAGTTTTACCCATTTGAGATGGCCTGAAGAAGTCTCTATCACTGATTAAAGGAGGTGAGGAACAGAGCATGAGTTTGATCGGAGGAAAAGAAAAAGGAAAACAGAAAGAGGCACCATCACCCAACCCCATTCCCATTCCCCCAAGACCTGCCCCAGGACCAACTCGCAGGAATAGGAAGTCCAACAAGCTCGCATGCTTCCAATGTGGAAGTATCAAACACCTACGACCCAACTGCCCTATTTACACTTGCCCCTTCTGTCAGCACAAAGCCCCTGGATACATCCAACGAGAATGTCCCTCCAACCAATGTTCTTCCCATAACGGAGTGGGACACTCCTCTGCTGAATGCTTCGACCCAGAAGACTTCAATGATGACAATGTCATCTTCAATGATGGAGACTCTGCAGGAGGTGACTTTAGGAGTTGAATAGGGTCTTCAATGGGTAGAAGAGGGTAATGTTACAAGTAAGCACAGTTCTGAAGGCTCCGGAACTTGTTCCCGCAGTTCCAACGCTTCCAAAGTACCTTCCTGCGACTCCGAAGCTTCCGGAATTCCGGAACAACTGGAACTCTTCAATACTCTTCCGTCAGAATGGAAGCCTGAGGACAGACTACCCCTAGAATGCTATTGGACTCTATCCCCCGAAGACTACACTCCATATGGCCATATGGAGATTCCTATTCTTGATTCTCCCTGTTTCTCCTTCATTCCACTTTTGTAACTCTTACCATGTGTCCCCAGAACCACTTTGTTTATGGATCTCCGCTTCTCCTTCCATCCTCCTTCTGATGGCAGTATTGTCCCATTCCTACCATTGATCCACAAGGCCATTGTAACATACCATGTGTCCTATCCCATCATCTTTCCATTCCAAGATGGTTCCAGACTGTATAAATAGCGAGTAGTTGTCTTGTATTTTCCCTAGCTAGATCTGTGCAATTATACACAGTGTTTAGTCTCATCCTGCCTGAGTTTCGAGTCTCAGCAGAGAACCCCCCTTCGGATTTCTATAGGACGTTGTGTCGCCTTTGAGGACACACTGGGACTAGACGTTGTGCAAGCGTAACAGAAGGAGTTGGTGGCAATGGCTTCCTTCCAGAAGATAAAGGCCCAGATGGCGGCCAAGTCCTTTTTCATATAGGACAGAGCATAGGCGATTTTCTTGTTGTCATCATTGTAAATGGCTTTGTTTATGATGAGGTACATCTGGACTGTGGATAGCCAGGACATGGCATCGGCATAAGAGCCATCGAAGGCATCGGGGGCACCAAGACAGAGTTCAGTGGGTTTGGTCAACATGGTGACCTGGGCTGGTGGGGATAAGGTAAACGCCGGTTGGCGATTTACTGGGGTTGGAGATAGTAGGGTGGGTACTCTGGGGATACTAAGCACCGCAGAGAGTCAATGGGTGAGTTCTAGGTCCTCAGGTTGTTAAGGGATAACAAGGTTTTTATCAGTGTCAATGGAGTTCTCCAAAGAGGGTTTGTCGGTGTCCGACAAGTCAAGGGTTTCCCTTTTCAACACGAGGTCGGAATAGGATCTAGGGTTTCTGGGGCATTGGTGGGCAATGGTGGAGGCTTATACAGTGATAGCCAATCAAGGGAGATCTTAGATCTTTTGTTATGCTCAACGTGGTCAAGCATAGGCCTGCAGAGATTCAAGGGCTTACTGTCGCTATACAGCAAACAGGACGAGGGGGTCTGACAAGGGGGTTCCTTGACAGGGGGGCTAAGGCTGGCGTAAGACTAACGTCGGGTCAAAGGAGGGTCCACTCAAGGGTCTTCTTTGGCAGAGGTTCTGAAGACCATTGAGGACTGAGGGATCAATGGGTCTTGGGGATGTCACAGGACTAGCGATGGATCGAAGGTTCAGAGGGAGCATCCATTCAACAGTAGGATGAGGACTGGGGGATCTGAGAGCAACTCAAGATACTAGGTAAATTGCAGGAGGTCTAAAATAGCGAATACACCTGAGTATCGAAGGTTTATATACACAAGCCAAATGGTTAAGGGTAGGCCAAATGAAAGAAGGTGAGTAAGTGATGGAATCGTGAAGAAGCTGAGTCACTACAGAGTGGATGCGATGGCATCAGATAAATGTTGGTAATACAGCTGCGGATGAGTCACGCTAAATAAGTAAGCAGTATTGCAAAGACAATGGTAAAAGAAAGGACCCAAGTGGGGCTTGAACAGTGAGGGTCAAGGTTCTTTGGAGTACATGATAAGTGAAGTGAGAAAAAGAAAGAGGGGCCCAACAAATCGTAACAGCTTACACATATACCTTAGATGTTCCCACACCTGCCCTATATAGTGGTCCATGCACCAGATTGCATGTATATAAGGAGGGGTATCATTGTAGGATACCCCCATCTTCAGTTTATTCATTGTTTTACCAAGTAACCTAAAGGGCAACCTAAGGGCCTTTCTAGAAGTCCTGATATTGTTTCAGCTTGTTGACCTTTGCTGTATTCAAGTGATATTGGAACAAGGATTGATTTTTGATCACTAGATACTAGTACAGAGGTCAACTGTGGGGAGCACTTAGCTGCTTCGTAAAAAAAAAGTGTTGTTGTCTAACGCGGGACATTGACATTTCGGTGGCGCAAGTGCCCATCCAATACTGTAGTAAGCTTCGACGGAGAAGTAAACGAGTCGCGATGCGCAAACAAACTCAAATAACGCGTGTCGTTCTCCCATCATGTCTCTGGATGACATCTGGAACGAACACATCGCGTCTCCGCCAAGACCCACTACACAAAACAACGACCCAGGCGCTCTTAAACGCCCCCACCAATCCCTTTTTTTCTCCGATAGCGACAGCGACTACGAACGCCCCCCTAAGCGCGCAGCTCCTGCCCCGACCCCAGCCAGGCCAGACGTGGATGCCTTGTTCGAGGACCTTGACAACGACGAGGACGATGATCTGAGGTACAAGCCTCTTGCACCGTCGCTGGACGTCGCGAAATTGGCCAAGGAAGCAGAGGCAAGACACGCCAAACAAACGGCATCCTCGCAAGCCTCGGGGCCATTTAAGACGGAAGCCATTGGCAGGACCCTTGCGGACCCATTCGGAAAAGACGGGGGGAAGGGCAAGTCTGGGACTGGTGATGGGGGGAAACCCGGTCGGAAGGTGTTGCCGAAGTTGGATGAGGAGAGGTTGGTGGGGTCCGATGGCTTTCCACTGCTCGTCCAGGAGATAGACGGGTTCAAGCCAAAAGGAAAAGGAAACGAGGTGCACTTGAATTTCTTTTTGAGTGGTTTGTTCTCGCTGACCCACGTCTCCCTTAGCATACCGACCTCAATCGGTTACTGCAAATATACCAATTTTGGTCGCACCGGATGTACCCAAAGATGGCGTTCAAGGACACGATTGACCGTGTCGAAAAATTGTGTCATTCGAAACGTATGCAGGTGAAGTTCTCCAGGTACCTTTACTAGTTATGTTTTCTGACGTGCGCAAGGTTCGCTTGAGCGTTTGGTGTGACGAATTCAAAGGCATTACAAAGGAAACAAAGTCGGCCGAAGATACAGATGTCATTGATCTTACCGAACCTACGCCCGTCATGACCGAAAACGACGAAGCCGGTAAGGGTGAATCCGAACCGCCCCCCATACCCCTTTCACCCCTGCGTACGAGCACCACGTCCCCTGAAAATGACCCCAATATGAGTGCAATCGATGGCGACGACGACACAAGCCTTTGGGATGCCCTTGATGACCCACAAATGCTTTTGGATCCTCCACCAAGTACCCCTCCTTCATCAGCACCCGGAGGCGATGACAATGATATGTGGGATGTCGTCGACGAAATCATGATGGAACAGAGCGAGCAGAGTAAACCTAAACCAACCAACATTCAGATACCAGTATCCGGGGTGAACCTGGTTTCATCATCTGACCCCACTGCCAGCGGGGATGTTCCCCGGGCAACCAATGACGATGACTTAGATGAAATGTACTCATAACCACTACATGGATATCATTTAGACAGTTAAAATGATCTTTACATAGCTGAAGCTCCGCCAGAATCAACAGATGAAAGGCTAAGGCTAGCTTTCTGTTCAGGAAGCATGTCAGTTATGCTCAGAGTCGAAGGAAGGTATTTTCAGAAAAAAGGCAATATAATGCTGTCTCCATGAGGGTACAGAACAGGTCTGAGAAAGAGATCATCCCGGAAAGACCAACAGATCTTCCTCACAGAAGGAAACTTTCGACTCACCAAAAATTCTAACTAGAGTCGCCAAGTCCATGGTGGTTGATGCTGAGACGAAACAGGCAGAAATTTTCCAACGAGTTTATGTAAAGTTGTGATCATGTGACCCCGATACCCGTCGATATGCTAATCAGACTTTCGAAGTTCCTTGAAGATGGCCTCGTCAGCAGGTTCGAGAGATCAATCGGTAGTGCAAGCAGGACTCCAATATTGGGAAACTCAGCCCGCAAGTCTAGATGGTGTACTCGGTACGTCAACCTGGACGATGTTGCCGAGTCCAACTAACATAACCCCGACAAGGGGGTTTCGGGTCTGGGGTGCGCATGTTCCACTCTACCTCGAACGATGTGCTGTAACGATATTTCAGTCCTTACCTCGTGTCGACGCAGTCAGTTCACGCCAATTCCTCCTCGATCTCGTCCCAGAACTCCGCATTATCCCTTCTGCGATCCGTCCGCTCCGATTTGCCAATCCCTCTCCCCCGAGGCGATTTCGCGCCCTCGACGTCGGCGCAGGAATCGGACGCGTCACAGCAGACGTTTTGCTCTACCTCGTCTCAGACGTCGTCCTTCTCGAACCCATCGGGACGTTCATCGTGGAAGCGCATCGACGATGTCGAGGATCTTCGATCAGCGCTGAGAGCGATTCTTCTGGATGGACGGGTATCAAGGATGGGACAAAGAGCGTGGCTTTTTTCAAGGTGGCGCTTCAAGATTTCGACCCGGCGCAGCCGAGGCGAGGTACCGAAGAATTGGAAAGGCTTGGATATATACCGAGCGATGACGATGCAAACTCTGGATTTGATGTCATTTGGTGTCAGTGGTGTCTCGGTCACATGAACGATGAAGATTTGGTCGCATTCTTCAAGCGCTGCGCTGCGGCTTTGAAAAATTCGACCAGTTGGATCGTGGTGAAAGAGAACTTGTGCTCGGAAGATACGACCCCAAGAACTGTATTCGATGAACAGGACTCGAGTTGGACGAGGTAAACCAGAGTTTGCCATTTCACCATGTGTTGCTATTTATGATTCCACAGATCTGATCTTGCGTTCCAGAAGATTTTCGAGGATGCTGGTTTGCATGTTGTTCGGCAGAAAATTCAGCGTGGTTTTCCTGAAGGATTGTATCCGGTTAAAACGTATGTGGCACCTAGGCCCATTGATATTTCGCTGACAAAATTTCGTATAGGTATGCACTACGACCCAAAGCTGTAATCTGACTACAAACCTTCCTATACATTTAGTTGGACCTGTAGCATCAGGAGGGTAATGTACCCGCATTAACTCCGATTCGAAAGCCAAACAGACGCGAACTCAGGTTGGCAGCTCATTGCGAGAACGTGATACTGCCCTTCATTCCGACAACCCCGTCGTCATCTGCGCACCACATATCTGCTTTATTCTCGCTAGTCAAACTTCCAAATATCGTGGAGTTGCGATTGACGATGATTGGATTGCGCGCACGATACTCGAATGTGTGTAGTTGCAAGCCGGGTTTATGAAACTGCAAAACCTCGAGTAGCATTAGCGCCGTAAGAGGACCGTGAACGAGGCGCTCTGCAAAAAGAGTGAGGCTATATGGTACTCGACAAGCTGCGGGTGACAGACCTGGGTACCCCTCGCTCTTCTGTGCATAGTCCTTGTCTAGATGGATATGGTGCCCGTTGAAAGTGAGCGCCGAAAAACGAAAGAGCGTCGTCGCCGAGGGCGTATAAGTGAATGAAAAGTCTGGTTTAGGCAACCCTGACACTGTTCGAGGCAGAGTCGGCTCCGCCTGTAATCTCGACACGATCGCAATGGGACAACACCTTCTCGAGCACCCCGTTTGTTCCCGGGTAATGCAAGGTAAACATGCGATCGTTCCTCGACGACGGATGGCTCTTCACGTCCTTGGGTCGTTACCTGCATAATTTGTTTCACAAACACCATTGGGTTGGCACCAGCAGCGTCGAACCCTTTCTTCTCAACGCTTGTGATCGTGGACATGGCATGAGCCTCGTCTCCGACACGCAATTCACTACCGGGTTTCATGATCCACCGCATCGAGCCCGACGCCCACATGCGCCGTGTGAAGGGCTCCGGAGGACAGAAATCAGCGTCGGTGCCATCGGGACGAAGCATGGTCTCGGGGTTCCGCGGGTGGAAAAAGGCGAGATGGTGACCATATGAAAGAGGTGCACCTTGGGCAGGTGGGCGATATGGCTGGCCGCGCGTGCCGTCGCGTGTGGGGAGGGTGACGTAGAGGTCGGTGAGGTGTGTCGGGGTGAGCGTGTCGGTGAGCGAGAGAGACTTTGGTTGTGCGATCCAAGCGTCGAGTGCGGCGACGTTCGTTGAGAGTCGTCTCGTTTGAATACGCCTGGAAAACATCGTGGTGGGCTGAAAAGAAAAGTTTCACGTAACATTTCGGGTTTTGCGGAACGACTTGGACAACGTCCCGCCATCGACTTTGACAACCGTGACGCCTCTCAAGTTCGTGCTTGCACTCCGCAGGCCTCCAGTGCGCATCGCACTCGCGCCTCTACGCCCTCTTCAGAGTCTGCACTCCACTTTACCATCCCGTCGTTCGATGGCGACGGCGATGGCACGCGCGTCGCAGGTAGAGGCACCCAAAGAGCCTGAAGGCCCGCCCATCATCGTCCCCGAAGGCTTCTTGCTCTACACTGAAAACAATGCCCATCTCCTCATCTCCAAGGACGAAGCATTCCTGAATCCCGTCCAGGAGTTTAACCGCGACATGAGCGTCGCGTGCATCCGCGTATGGAGTGAAGAGTTGAACAGGGAAAAGGAGGACAAGTTTAGAAAGGTGGAGGAGAGACGAGCAAAGAGGCTGGAGCAAGCTACTGGGGAGAAACTAAAGGGTGAGTGGCGTATCGTAGTACGCGTTCTTGCTGATGAATGGGGGCGGTATGGTTGAAGACGAGGGCAAAACATCCCGACCTACCACAAGCACCACCGATAATTCCACCATGGACCTTGACCTCGAGAATACCTCAAATCCGCGTGTGGTATGTTGGTACGACCGATGCATTTCTCAACTCGTCTCACTCGATTGTTCAAAGTACCACCCGCATAAGGTCGTCCTCCTGGAAGCGCTCTCCGCGACCGGACTGCGGTCTATCCGTTATGCAAAAGAAATTCCTCTCGTGAGGTTTGTCATCAAAATTGAGCGACCTCCCGTTCTTTGACCGCCTCTAGGTTCGTTATTGCAAACGACTTATCGCCATCCGCAACTGCTGCAATAAGGAGGAACGTAGAGATCAATGGGCTCGGTCCATCCGAAGAAGAAATCATAGCACCCGATGGTCAGCGGGCGGTCAAGTCGAACCCAGGTCGTGTCAGGATTCACGAAGATGATGCGTGGTATGTCCGTTCTATCTCGACAAACGGCCGACTTGACTTGCGACGTATTAGTTCTTTGATGTACAACCATCGCACTGAAAAAACTCGCGTTGACGTCGTCGACCTGGATCCTTATGGCACCGCTGCACCCTTTATCGACGGTGCCGTGCAAGCCCTGAATAGTGGGGGCAAGTCAGCATCTCGGGAAGCAACGCTATGATGATGTTAACGTTGACCTTTGTAGGCCTTCTTTGTGTGACATGCACTGATATGTCCGTCCTTGCGACTACGAATTACTCTGAGAAATGGTCGATGTTTTGTTTGTATTCCTACCGTTTATGCTGATATTTTCGGCAGTTTCTCAAACTATGGTGGTATTCCTGTAAAAGCGGAATACTCTCATGAGGCCGTGTGTGATATTAGACTCTGCATCCATTGGTTCTCATCAAAGTTATAGGCACTTCGGCTAGTCTTGAACACGATATCTACGTCTGCAGCCAGATACGGACGCTACATCGAACCCCTTCTATCTTTGTCCATTGACTTTTACGTTCGCATCTTTGTACGAGTCCATGCGGCTCCCATAGAGGTGAAAAGGTCAGCCAGGTAAAATAATTGCATCTCTTCTGCCATGTACAGTCGACCTGACGTGAACGAAAGCAAAACGTCCATTTATTATATCTGCTCTGGATGTTCCTCCTTTTACGAACAAAAATTCGGTCGAGCCGTAGAAAAGACGGGCGAACGCTCCGGTGCGACCAACCTTCAATACAAAACAGCCACAGGGCCTCCCGTCAATTCGTCGTGTCCCGAGTGTGGTTTCAGCATGCATGTACGTAACTTTCCTTCTCGTCTTCTTAGTTTCCGAGTGACGCTGGCAAAAGCTTGCAGGCCCAATGTGGTCCGGTCCGTTGCATGATCCCAAGTTTATTGCCAAGGTCGTCGAGCATGTCGATGGAAACCCCAAGAATTATGGGACGTCGGCCCGTATGAAGGGGATGTTGACTGTCGCACAGGAGGTCCGTTGTGGATACTTGCCAAACGGCTATCATAGTCATGACAGTTTCATCCCACAGGAGCTTGATGTCCCGTTCTACTTCACCCCGGGTAGGATCGCGGGTACATTCCACTGTTCGACACCTTCACTAGGCGACGTTGCGTACGTACACCCTACACAGCCATGTCTACCACCTTCGCTGACTCGTTCTGTTTCTCTGTCACCCGGTCCTATTTCCGTTTACATTATGATTAGTTCCGCGCTTCTCAACGGAGGCCACAAAGTTTCTCGCTCGCACGCATCTGCAGGGTCGCTCAAGACCACCGCCTCGCGCCGAGATATCCATGATGTATTTCGGGCTTGGGTACGCCGCCATCCCGTTCGGATGGACCGGATTTCGGAGTCATCGCCTGCGGCGAAACTGTTGGGCAAAGAGATGACGTGCGTTTCCTTTACTCGTGTCGTCTTTCATTACACCCTTGTTCACCTTTACAAACCACTGATTCTGACGACTCGTCCAGAACCGAGGTTGACTTTACGAAACATCCCGAGTCCGTCACGAGAGCGAGCGACGTTCGTATCGTTCGGTACCAGCAGAATCCAGCACCAAACTGGGGCCCGGGGTCGAGAGCGAGCGGGAAGCGGAAGCGGGAACGATCCGATGACGAAGGTCGGTGAACGAACGTTGTTTTAAAGTATTAGACACTCGTACACAGGATGTGGAGCGTGCGCGTTGCGCACCGTAGGCAAGAATTGTCATCCGATAGTTTATTTTCGTAAAATCTGGGTTTGGCCGCACTGACGAACTCTCCATGTTTTTCATCGTTGCCACGCCGTTGATTGTCCTTGTGAATGCGCGAGAAGGCACCGATTCGTCTAATTTTGGCGAATTGCGAAGATTGCCGATACTATTTCTCCATTGTTTTGAGATCAACATAAGTAGAAGCCTCCGAGAGACGCTGAGGATTGGAGACGAATACAAACATGGTATTCTTCATATTTTATGAAGTCAATGTCAGGACAAGAATAGCATCATGTTATAAATCAATGGTATCATGGGTTCCTGCGCACTATTTCGAGCGAGAAAATCTAATATTTAAACAACAGAGACTCGGATATCGCCCACTGTTCATCTACTCCATCTACACTGTAGCAAGCCCTTACCACATTCTCTGCATTCAGCATTTCTTTTTCCTTGAAGTCTGTCGGCTATGAATACACCCCCAGAGCTAGCAACGACATGGACACTGTGTACGTCTGAGAAGCCTTTCTGAGGTTAATGTTTGATCCCACCAGAAAGCATAGTTGTGACTGCCACTGCGGTTTCATATGATTATGGTGAATGGCACATTGGCGTTGTTTCATCGTGCTGAAGTGGATGCAACACAGTCAACATGCTTGGGGATGAGGTATTTATCTGCCTTAAAAACCGTTCCCTGATTAACGGTCATTTGTAGGTACAATATATCTGGGTGAGTGGTGGCCAAATAAATCAGGATGCGCATTTCCGATCCTGGGAGTACCAGAATCAACCCTGGACATGGGTGTCATTCTTATATGCTCTTGTGAGTATCGTGCTTTTTACAACTAAATTCCGGAAATCGATTAATTTTCAGCTTACAGGTTCGCTACCTTGGTTGCTCTATGGCCATGTAAGTTAACCTAATAGATCGACGAAGTTTCTAAATCATTGCTATTGTTAGATATGCCCCTGTATGTATGTGGAAAACTGGATGCGTTGTATCTTAGTCTTCTCCAGGGTTACTGACTAGCTATCAAAAGGTGGAATAATTAAATTTTCACGTCCTTTCCCTATTCAAAACATTGGATGTATGTGCATGTTCTTTTTAGTCTTTTAGTGCCAATTATAATTTGTTCTGTAGGTGGCCTTGGAATCCAATTGTTCAGCAGATTTGCCATGCTTTTTTATTTATTGGTGCTGCTGATAGTGAACATCGTATCAGTAATTGTGGTTGGTGCTGAAATGCAATGAAAATTCAGTGATTATGATCCTTCGTGTATGGGCAATGTATAAACAGTCAAGATGGATTCTTTCAATACTGCTCATGATTTTCATCATCGCAACAACATTCAGTGCTGTTGTCATTGTTATTTTATACACCGTACCAGGTGGGTTGGTTTGGTATGATGTGCAGCATTAAAACTTACTCTTTCGCGTTGACCATTTATTCCAAGTGCAATGTCTTGTATTTTGCTGGTCATTCATCATGTACGACAATCGCTTCAAATGTACGGCGCCACAAAGCAGCGGCAAGTCAACCGATGTGTAAAGCTGTTCTTCAGAGAAAGTGCTGTGTATCTTCTAGTGTAGTATGTCGCGTCATTTCTATTCAACGTGGTGAGGCAATGACAAAGCATCATTCTGGCAGCATAGTGGCCACTTGGGTTCAATTCTTGGCACTTGGGGCAGTCGCTCGTATGATCGCTGGTATTGCTTTATATACGCTCACACCTCGTTTGATCTTGAACGTACGTGCACTTTATGTTCACGATCTCCGAGGGCGACGGGGAGATGGGATCGATACTGGGTTTGGTTTTTCGCAATCCAAATACGGCACCGCCTTGGCATCTGCAAACGTCGGGCAAAATTCGGAGTTAGTGGATTCGAAGCAGGGTAGAGAGACGCTTGCAGGAGAAGGCAATGAATTCGAACTAGCTCAGAACGGGTGATCAATCCGAGTAGTACGCAGGTTGGAATTGTTTTGACTCTCGGTAGACCATAGCGTGGCAAAAATCGTCGTGTCTTTCCTTCCCATCTCGATGTCCGACGAGACCGATCTTCATTGTGCCCGCCGTGCCAAGAATCCGACGTACATCGCTCTGAAGGAAACGATTTCAGATGTTGACGTGTCAAAAGAACGACGCACTGCGTTGAACGCGGCAACATCGTTCAGGTCCAACGACCCTGATATACAGGCTAGAATTGCCATCGAGTCAGACACCTTGTTTCTGATAAAGTGTTTACCGCCGCCTATTTCATTTCAGCTGTTTTGCAGATACCGGCCGACCCGAGGCGTCGGACAGTTTGTTTCCATGTGAATACAGAATAGCGACCGTTCAAGGATCCTTCCCGACTCCGTTCCGCTGTACCGCGAGAGAAGATTCGAAGCCATTGGCTGATAAGCTCTGGATGACACACTTATAACGATGACCCACCCTTCGATGACAACTAAACGTCGCATCGTCCCTGGATAGGCACCTGATAACCAAGTTAACGACGTGTTCAACCTTTTTTTTTTTCACGTCGGACAAAGTCCTTTTCCGTAGGCCTCGAACGTTGGCCTAGACGGTGGCACGCGGGAGCGAGTGGACCCGATAGTGCCACATAGAAATGAATGATGATCGCGAGTTCGACTCTGACTTCGTCGTCTAGGCAATTTCCACCGCCATCAAAAGTGGCGTGCCGATAGAATCGGGTAGATTCATATATTGATTCGCACGATGGAACGAAGCGGCGTTTCAAGTCCCTTGCCTCGGAGTTGGCAACGTTGCCTCTGTGCGAGACGGAACGGATAGCTTCTTTTTTAACTGCGGTCGTTGCCATCTGATGGTTCCTTGTCAACGATGCAACGCTTATATGGCGTCGCGATGCCATTGAGTTCGGCGGAATCAGTCTTTATTGTGTACTTCAATTTGGGGCGAGTCCTGGCCGAGTTCGAACAGAAAAGAGCTATTTTGGAATATAAACTTTTTTGATTGCCCATACCAGTAGGGAACAACTGGATAGCAAACATGTGCGAGAGAAGAGAATCGTGGTGAACGACTAAAGATCGAAACGAACGAAAGCGCGACTTAACACGGTATAATAAAACAAGGCTACACATGTGTACTCGTTCATATACGAGTAGAAAGATGGGTATTCCAGCATTATGAAAAACGCATACACGCTTTCCTCCCCTGCCCAATGACCGGATAGATTGGAAAAGACCACGGGTTAAACCAACGAGGAACCTGGTCACCTTTATTCTATTAAAAAAAAAAAGAATCCGCGATGACTCGGACACGTGGACGACTGCTCCAGGCAACGTCCAAACATGCCCACGATGCACACGGAAGAAGCACAGATCAAGTCGGGACGTACGCATACATGACGTGGTCACGACGTCACTTCGATCGTAGGGACGATCGTTTTGGAAATTGCACTGCCTTTTCCGCCCATGATTCCGGTTGGCTTCTTGACCGCCAGCCACGCATGTGAAAGAAGCTCTCCCGCGCTCGGACGCGCGGTATGATCGATTTCGAACGTCTTGGTCAAGCAATCCGCGGCTTCCGTCGTAATGTCACTTGGAATAGCCGGTTTTGCCGACTGACCAATCTAGCGTTCATAAATCACATGGGACGGTGAATGAGACGCGATAAGCACAGCAACGAGAGCATGTCTTACTTTGAAAATGGCTTGCATCTGGGTGAGCTGTGCCCATGGATGCTCGCCAGTCAGCATTTCAACGACGAGACAGCCGACGCTCCAAATGTCCGCGGCGCTCGTGTGGGCTTTTTGCTGCACCACTTCAGGTGCCATCCAAAACACCGAACCCTGAAGAGATGGTCGGTTCATGCGCTTTCCCGTAAGCAGATCTAAGAAAGAGATGATGAGGAAGGAAGCGAGTGATCGTAATCTGACATACTGCCATCGACTTTTTTGGATATTCCAAAATCGGAAATCTTGATTCCTCCCTTGTTATCGACGAGGATATTAGCGCCCTTGATGTCGCGATGGATGATGTCGCGCTCGTGCAAATAGTTGAGACCCTGTAAGATTTGACGTACAAAATTCTTGACAAGCGGTTCCTCGAACGCGCCATAGTTACGAAGAAGCGCCGTCACGGATCCGCCAGGTACGTATTCCAAGAAAATGTTGAGATATTCATCATCCACAGACGAATCTGAGACAATTCAAAAAGAGATAAGGATAAGAAAACCGGGATGACGAATAAGAGCGTACAGAGATACTGGACAATGTTGGGATGAGAGAGATCCTTGAGGAGGTCAATCTCACGTTCCAAGGCACTCAACATACTCTTCTTGCGCTCCTCGTTGGGTGCGGAGCCGGTCGGGAGCTCGACCTGCTTCACGGCCATCAAGAGCCCATTGACAGCATCCATGCCCAGGTAGACCTTCCCGAACGAGCCAGCGCCGATCAGGGCTCCCTTAATCCACTTTGTGCCTAATTAAGTGTGAGCACGTGCGCAAGATAAACTATCTGCCGGACCGAACTCACCGCCACTTGACGTCATTGCCCGGCCGGTCTCGTCCTCTTCCTCCGTCTCGCCCTCGCCCTCGTCTTCGTCCTCATCCTCAAATTCCGTTTCCTCACACAGACTCGTCACGTCATCAATATCCGGTTCGACCTTTGTCCAGTCTTCTGCCCCCTCGACACCCATGTCGACCGCCATGCTCTGTCGCCGGTTTTCTACCTCCGCTGTAATTTCATCAACGGTCAGTAGACTCGCCGTGTCCGACCGGTCCCGCTTGCTTCTCAGTTCCGTCATGAAACTGGTCCGCTTCGATGCATTCGAACTCGTCCGGGACAGCCGTCGGCTTCCGGTCAGATTCTCCATTGATTCGGATAGCGACTCCGTCGGGAACGCCACCGGTGGCAATAGGTGTGGCTTGGAATCAATGCCTGACAGCTTTTCAACATCATCACCGGTAAGGATCACAGAATTCCCGCCTTCGGTTGAGATCGACACCCGTGGCGGGTCCTCCGCGGTACCCTCGCTCGTCATTGAGGACGCCTTGCCCATTGACATGACAGAGTTCCGCTTTGACGATAATCCGTGCGAGCCTTGCGTACTCGTGCTGAAACGTGATGGCAACGGCGGGTTTAGCGACATCATACTCTCACGTTTACCCCCCGTCGACGCCCGCAGCATCATACTGTGTCTCGCAGTACGAAGCACCTTCTTTTCCGTAAATGGAAAGTATTCGGTCAGATGTGTCGTGATTAACTCGCTCGGGGGTCGCTGCCCAAAAAAGTTGCGTAGTTTTGAGGGCTTCTTTGTGGACGTCTGTGTGGGCGAGATTGGCGTCTCGAGTGCCTTTTCGGGATCGCGAACCCCAAGCCCACTTAGAATGCTAATTGTACTTGCGCGTTTGATTGCCTTGTTCGATCTTTGGTCATCGGCAATCGATGTCGCATACTCGGATAATGGCATATCGGCATCCGGCTCGTCATCCGATGCAGGCTGTCGTGGTCCAGGGAACGGGAAACCGTTTCGCGCGGGAGACGTGGGACTGGAGGTACGTGGCGACGTCATAGGTGGGTCTTCGCCGAATATCCGCGCGAGAGCCTTGGAACGTTTCGTCCGGCCGTTACGACGGAGTGTCAGACCGTGTTCTTTGATGGAATCCGGTGGACCGTGGCACACAGCCAACAGCTCGGCTTCGGAGAGAGGTTTGCCTATTACCATACCAGCCAGTTCATCAGCGCTAGTGACGGAGAAGAAACCTGACATATACCGATGTCACGCTGATCCTCGCTCTCCAAGGATACAGTCCAGCCGTCGACACTGAGACCTCCATCCTCGGTCTCGATACGATTGAGAATGTTGTTAGGATCGTCCTTTCTACGGGCGGCGACCTTGTCGAACTTGCGCAAAACTTTTTCCATGACTTCGATGCCACCAGCGCAATCGGCGACATCAACGACACATGAGCGTCCTTCCTCGGGAAGGATGAATTTCACAAGCTTCCGACGGAGATCATCAAGCGAAAGCTGTTGATTGTGGGACGAGGGATGAAAGGGACCGCGTCCGACAGTAAATGCAGGCGACGAGGGATTGGATGACGGAGTCTGAAATGCCTCATTAATCGGTGACAGCGCGGCGCCAGCCAACGAGGGCTGTGCGGATGCGTAGGGGTGCTGGGAGGTGCCTGAAGTAGATGGGCGCGGAGGGAGCTTGGCAGGAACTGAACCCATGGGAGAACTGAGGCCGCCGAAGGAAATGTTTCGGCCATGAGCAGGACCGTTGGCAGTGCGTGGAGAGGAGAGGGAGCCGAGGGGAGAAGGAGAACGCATGGTGGGCTTGAGAGTGGAGGAGCCAGGCCGAGGGTCGGGGGGAAGGCCGTAGGTAGGGCGGTTACTGGATGAATTGCCGGATAAGGGTGTGAGTAATATTTGAGATGTCGTAGGGACAGGGGCAGGAGGAAGGGGCGAGTTAGCGTAAGGAGTGGCGTCTGTTTGACTAGGAGTACGCGAGCGAGGGCCGGCCAGGGGATGGAGATTCCGGGGATTCGGGCGGGAGGAGGGGGGTTGGGGCGGCTGGCCACGTGGTGCCGGGGGCAGGGGCGGGAGGGAGGGACGGGCGGTGTTGGGGGTGGCATTCAAAGGGGGATTTCCGTTTGCGGGCTGGGGCAGAGGACGTATGAGGGGGGACGAGTTGGAATGGGATTCCCTGACGAGGCGTGGCAGATCGGAGCGGGACGAGTTGGGCGGCAAGACGAGTGGAGCGGGTCTGTTGTTTTCGAGACGTTTGGGGAGGCGAGAGCCGGGAGAATGATCGTGGTGGTTGCTGTCATGGGAGCTGTTTCGAGAATGGAGGCCGAGCTCGCGGGGAGACTCGGGAGGGTCGTTTGGGTGCAGGAGCGGGCGCGGGTGGTACGCTGGGGGACGTGTGGCACATCTGAGACGGAGTGACTTGACGGCGTTGATGATGCGGAGCCTGTCACCGACGCTGGATATGCACATCTCCTTGAGGGTGTCATGGTCGAGCTCCAGGAGGATGTCACCTTTGATGTCGTGGTCGCGAAAGGTGTCTGCGTGTGAGGTGCAGCGGATGTCAGCGAGCCACCTGGCGACGTGGGCGTCGTTCCAGAGCCTGAGATAGTCGGCAAAGGGTGTGCCCGGGGGTGGTTCGCTGACGGTGGCGGACATGGCGGGGACGGGGACGGGGACGGGGACGGGGAGGGGGAGGAGGAGGGGGTCGCTGAGTCGGGAAGGGGACATTGCGGCGGCTGAGTCACTACCATAAAAGGAAAGATGGGCCACCAGTCTAGATTATGTACAGGCGATGCCGTATATCGATCCGTGCCTCGATCCGTTCTAGTAAGTAAGACGTGCAGGCTTCTCCGTTTCCCTTCTTTACTCCCTCTTCCCTTGTCCCCACATCCTCACGACCCCGCCATGATCCTCCCCCTCCTCCTCCCCCTCCTCCTCCTCCTCCTCCTCCCCCCCCTCGCACAGGCCTCTCCTTACCGCCCCGACCTCGTCCAGTACAACCTCAACATAAACCAAAATGCCCAGGACCCCACCCAGTACTACACAAACAGGTCCAACACAACTTATACCCCATCCCCCTCGAACTGGCGCGCCGTACCCTTCTACACAGTCCTCATGGACAAGTTCGCCGACGGAGATCCCTCTAACAACCAGTTCTTTGACTCCATGTACGAGTGGGACTGGCGCGAAACCCAGCTCCGCTACGGTGGTGACCTCAAGGGTCTCGCCTCCAAACTCGATTACATACAGGGCATGGGCATCAAGGGCATATACCTCTCCGGCACAATATTCCTCAACATGATCTGGCAGGCCGACAGTACGTCCTTTACCCTCTTTACCCTCTCTCTCTCTCATGTGTCCACTCAGGTTACTCCCCCCTCGACTTCAGCGTCCTCGACCCCCATTGGGGTACAATCGCCGACTGGCAGCAGTTTATCGACACCGTGCATGCTAGGGGAATGTACATCATGCTCGATTTCACTGTTGGCACCATGTCTAACCTCCTCGGGTTCCAAGGGTACGGCTCCCCTTAATTTCTGCACTGCCTCGTTCCCTCACCGGCCATCTTCCCCCATACAGCTATCTAAACTATAGCGCTCCTTTCAGTCTCAACCAGTATCCGGCTCTCTACACCAATCCCAGTTATCTGCCCTGGAATTTCACAGAGTATACCGATTTCCAAGTCTGTTCTCTTCTTCTTCCTCCTGTACCGCCTAATCGTGCTTTAATACTTTTAGCTTGACAACGAGTGGAATTCTTCCTGCCAGTTGCCAGCCTTTTGGCAGGATGATGCCACGGTACAACCCGTATCGGCTTCTGGCTGCTATGTTTCCGATTTCGATCAATTTGGCGACATGGAAGCCTTTGGCGTTCACCCCGATTGGCAGCGTCAACTCTCCAAGTTTGCTTCCGTCCAGGATCGTCTCCGTGAATGGAAACCCTCAGTCATGCAAAAGCTCGAGGTCTTCTCTTGCATGGTTATCACCGCACTCGACATAGATGCCATACGTGTCGATAAATCTACCCAGCTCACCGTCGAGGGTATGGTTACATGGTCCGCCGCAACCCGTGCCTGTGCTACCAAGCTCGGCAAGTCCAATTTCTATATTGCAGGCGAGGTGACAGGTGGTGACACTTTCGGCGCCTTGTATTTGTGCGTGAATTTCATTTTCCTCTTATCATCTCTTAAATTATCGTTAGGGGTCGTGGACGCACTCCGTCGGAATACCCTCCCGGTTTCCTCCAAGCGGCAAATGCGACCAATGCGGACAATCAGTACTTTCTCCGTTCCCAGGGTCAAGACGGCCTCGACGCATATGCTTTTCACTATTCCATCTACCGATCTCTCACCAGATTCCTTGGCATGGATGGAAACCTTGAAGACGCATATGATTTGAACAGTAATTTCATCACCGCATGGAATGAAATGTTTGTCTACAATGACTTCCTAAATGCCGACACAGGCCAATTCGATCCGAAACACTTGTTCGGAGCTAGCAATTTCGACGTGTTTCGATGGCCCAGTGTCGAGAACGGTACGATCAGATCTACATTGGCCCTGTTCATCACAAACTTGGTGATGCCCGGAGTTCCTTTGGTGCGTCCATCTTACTCGGTCTATACCAAATGGCACTCATTCGATCGTACAGTGGTATTATGGCGAAGAGCAAAACTTTTACGTCTTCGATTCCACCGCGGCCAACTACCTCTTCGGGTAAGCGTTTTGAATCAGTATGTCACATGAGCTCACAGATGCGCACTTCTTCAGACGTCAGGCGATGATGAGTACCAAGGCGTGGCAACGCCATGGTTGTTACAAACTCGGATCAACACAATACTTCAACTGGCCACTCGAACCTTCCCTTCTTGGATGCACTGACGACTGGAATTCGCTTGACCATTTCGATCCCACCACCGACACGCGTCGCCTCATGAAACAGTTTATGTACCTTCGCAGCACGTACAATGCCCTCCAAGATGGATGGGATCTCGTGCAACGTGGCAACTGGACTTTTGACATCCAACGTCCCGGTTCAAACGGCACCGTCACGGAAATGGGTTTATACTCTGTATCTCGGGCTGGCATCCAAGGCGTGCAAACCCTCACGGGCACGAACGTCGATCAAGTGTGGATGCTGTATTCGAACATGAATCAAACGACGTCATGGTCATACGACTGTCAAGGCCCTTTGTGGATCTCGTCACCTTATCAATCGGGCATCAATGTTCGGAACCTGCTGGCTCCTTTTGAACAGTATACCCTCGACGCTTCAGGATCGTCGTACTATAGTAATGGTACTGCTCCGTATTACGGATGCTTGAACAACATCACCATGGATCCATATGGGATGAAAGTGCTCGTCCCAGCTAATGAGTGGCTGCCTCCTCCTGTGATGCTGACTCGCTTCCTTCCTGGCCATGACGCCCGCATAACCGTCACGTCTGGGGACCCTAACGCGACGACGATCGACATTGTTCTCGAATTCAGTGACGCCATGTTGTGTACTAGCGTCACGAACAGCATCTCTTTGAACATGTCGTCTTCAGGTATAGGGGGACCACCCGTGTTGGATCAGAGCTCCGTGGCGTGTAACCCGGTGACGAATCCAGTGATTACGGCTGTCGTTGGAGCAGTTCCTTCCGCCTGGTCCTGGTCCGCGACATTGACAAACGTTCCTGATGGGATCTTGGAAATCGTGGTGAATAATCCGAGCACTGGTGATGGATCTTCATCGACCGGGGTATGTCTGTCACTCTCTGTCCTGGGGTATGACATAAATCTAAAAACGGAATCCTGACAGGTGGTCGATCATCTACTTTTGCGCAAGGGCACCGCCGACAATATAATGGTCTTTCCTGATTCAGACTACGACAATGAAGCTTTCCAAATCTCGAATGGCCAATATACGTTTACGCACAAGGCATACGGAGCGGATATGTTTAGGTACTCGGGCAATTTTGGACAAAGTTGGTCGAACTGGACGAACTGGGAAAACGTGACAACCATTCCTTCGGACGTCGTCAGTAATACAGACACTTGGTGGTCTGGGCAGCACATCATGATTCAATGTACGTTGTATTTCATCCCATTTTGGAAACATGATTGACATTTCTTTCCCTGGCTAGACTGGAGTCAAGTAGCTTCGAGTGCAAGCGTCGTTTTACACGCTGACACGAATTACGACAAGAAGCGTCGCGTCCCTCAATTCCTTGCGCGTGGTCCGTTCAACAATTGGGGCTTTGATCAAGGCATCACATCTCTCATGAACCAGATCGGTGATAGCACCTGGGAACTCGAAATCATGGCATCGTGGCCCACGTACGTTCAAATTAACGTGTTTGGTTACGACGATTACTACTATGGTGACGTTGACACCGACGGCATTATGGATCGCCTTCCACCGAATACGATCGCGCAAAACTATTTGAACATGTCGGCCCCTCCATATCCTGCACTAGCTTGGTCGTTGATAATCGATGATCATAAACTTGCATGGTCGTTGCAACCCCGTGGCCAAGCCTCTGTCGGGGCTATCATGTATGCGTTATTGCTATCCATTCCACTCATTACCGGTATACTTGCTGTCATCGTCTTCATGTGGTTCTTCTATGGCATCCGTTTCAATCGCTACGGAGTCCAGCCCAAAGGTGCCAGCAAATACATTCCCATTCTTGGGAACATCAGTAACAAATCGATGGCGGATCTCAAGGACATGGCTATCTCAGAGAAGATCTTCCGTCCGAAGCAACCGTTGGAGATCATTGGATGGCCGGAGGAAAAGGACAAGCGTCGCAAAGTGCTCATCGCCACGCTCGAGTATGAGATCTTTGATTGGAAGATGAAAGTCAAGATTGGTGGATTGGGTGTCATGTCATCTCTCATGGGCAAAGCCATGACGGACGTCGATATCATATGGGTCGTCCCCAAGGTCAAGGATCTTGAGTACCCTGCTGGCGAAATGGCGGAACCCATCGAAGTAATCATCTTTGGTGAACCTTATCTCATCGAAGTGGAAACGCACGTTCTCGACAATATTACCTATGTGGTCCTAGACAGTCCCGTCTTCCGCGCACAGACAAAGTCGGACCCGTACCCACAGCGCATGGACGACCTCAGCTCGGCTATCTTTTACTCGACGTGGAACCAGGCGATCGCGGCCACCATTCGCAGATTCCCGGTGATCGACATATACCACGTTAACGACTACCATGGGGCACTCGCTCCCATTTACCTGTTGCCGAAGATCGTCCCGGTGTGTCTCTCTCTGCATAATGCCGAGTTCCAAGGTTTGTGGCCCCTCCGTACCAAAGAAGAGATGAAGGAAGTCTGTTCTGCGTTCAATATCAGCAAAGAGAACTGCACGAAGTATGTCCAGTTCGGGAACACGTTCAACCTCCTCCACGCTGGCGCGTCGTACATCAGCGTTCATCAAAAGAGTATCGGTGTCGCCGGTGTGTCAGACAAGTACGGAAAACGCAGCTGGGCACGATATCCGGCGTTATGGACTTTGAAGCATGTTGATTCCTTGCCCAACCCTGATCCGACGGATATTGCGGCACTAGATGAGAGCCCGGTATCGGTTCGGGACATCAAAGTGGATCAGGCTGCCGAGGATCAGCGACCTGACCTGAAACGGCAGGCACAGGAGTGGGCAGGAATCAAGCAAGATCCAAATGCAGACTTGTTCGTATTCGTGGGTCGTTGGTCAAAACAAAAGGGCGTCGACCTTATCGCTGATGTGATGCCATCACTGTACGTAATATCAGTGATAACACTGCTATGGCGTTTGTGATGGATGGCTGACATTTGTTTCAGGCTCGAAAAGCGGCCTTCAATCCAGCTCATTTGCGTTGGACCGGTGATCGACTTGTATGGCCGTTTCGCGGCGGAGAAGCTGGCCCGTTTGATGGAGATGTATCCTGAACGCGTGTTCTCCAAGCCTGAGTTCACGGCGTTGCCACCGTACCTGTTTAGCGGGGCTGATTTTGCGCTGATACCTTCTCGTGATGAGCCGTTTGGATTGGTTGCCGTCGAGTTTGGTCGAAAGGGTGCGCTCGGTGTGGGTAGTCGATTGGGAGGTCTTGGTTTGATGCCAGGATGGGTGAGTACCTGTTGATGATCTTGATCGCGCGCTCATGCGCCTTTGCAGTGGTTCCCCGTCGAGTCTACCTCGACGTCGCACATGTTGTCACAACTGTCAAAAACGATCAAATTAGCCCTCAAGTCGACGCAAGAAGACCGTGCGATTCTCCGTGCGCGTTCCGCAGTGCAACGGTTCCCAGTCGTCGAATGGCGTCAACGCATGGAAGACATGCATCGCCGGAGTATCCAGACGAGCCGTCGATTGGCGGGATCGAACGCGTGGCGAGAGTCAGATTGTGGTATCGTGAGCATTCAGCTGATGGACGAGACGGACGATTGGAACCCTGTCCAACAAGGGACGCCTTCCCAACCAGACTGGGATTCGTCGAGCGCGATGTCCTCGCCCAAGCTACGACCCTCGTCGCCTACGCACTCGCAAACCTCGACGCCGCATGATGAGACGTTCCTCGTTGCGCCCCCGCGGGTCTTGCCTGATCCTAGGTCGTCCTCGACGGCGATTTCTGATCAGTCGGATGAGGACTATTCTTCGCGCAGGAGTGTGGTGACGGGCGGTCGACAAGAGTTTGGAGGCTTTTTGGAGAAGGCGAACAAGACGATCGCACTAGAGCAGCGCAATGTCCCTGATCCGTTCCTTCAGCCAGATACGCCGCAGAAGCCGTTTGGCCCACATTCTAGGAAGTCGTCGCGAGAGTCGATAAAAGGAATTGTGGAAGAGAAGTCCAACTCGCCGCTCAACAAGGCGACCGCTACGGTACGTGTTTCATCCGCCATTGTGACATGATTCCTTGAGACGAATGATATGTTTTGGCACATGTTGCAACACACAGTTCACAGATTCGGATGGAGGCGTCGCGCAAGAGTTTGTGCAAAAGCTGCAGGCCTTGAGTTCGGATAACTCCAAGGGCGAATTGTCGATCGAGCGGTTCTTGGTCAAGTCTGAGGAAGCCTACTTTGATCGAGTACGAAAAGACAAGCTATCTAGTGCGGCCAGTTATATTTCGTCGCACCGCGATTCGATGTGGAGTTCGCCTGGGACGTTGTCGATGGCCGATGACCGTTCTCGACCTGCCAGTACGTGCTTGTTTGAGTACTGCAGAATGTGATACTCATGTATGTTGCAGCGCCGGGTACGCCGAGCACACATCCGTTTGCCGATGGAAGTGGCATGTTGCCGTATGGTGGCGACTTCGTTATTATGAACAGAGTGCAGATTGCGTTGGCCCGCAAAGTTTTCAATTGGCCATTGTACACTATTATTATCGCCATTGGACAGGCAGGTGTTTTCCATCGACCAAGGGGGGTGTGCTGACATAAATTACAGATGTTGGCTGCAAACAGCTACCAGATGACGCTCCTCACTGGACAAAACTATCAGGATGACCTTCAGCTGTACGTCCTTGGCGCTGTATTCTTAGTTTCCTCGTTTGTGTGGTATGGTCTGTTCCGGTGGAAACCTTCGGTGTATGTGCTCTCTGCCCCATGGCTCTTCTTTGGTGTTGCGTTCTTCTTGATCGCCATTCCGTCGCTGTCGCCGTCGATTGCGTATACACACACTATCATCTCCGATCTTGCGACATGGTCTTATGCTGTATCGTCCGCCGGTTCGTTTGTCTTCTTTGGGCTGAACTTTGGAGAGGAAGCGGTGCGTGTCTCTTATTGATTGACTTTTTGCACGTTCTGATGCGTTGAACCGGCCGAATAGGGCGCTGCTACCGAGGTCTGGGCATTGCGCGCATGTATCGTGCAAGGGTCTCAGCAGATCTGGATTGCTGCGCTGTGGTTCTGGGGTAGCACTCTCAACCAAGCGACACCTGGCAACTTGACGCCGTGGTGGATCGTGTTCATCCTCTGGCCATTGTCGTTGATGTGCTTCATCTTTGCGTATCTGCTGCTCTATGGTCTCCCAGGTATGTCCAATGTGGACCGCTTTGGGTCGTGTATTGATGCCTTTCTTTTTTGAGATTACTATCGTCAGACGCCACCCAAGGTGCCCAACTTTTTCAGGACGCTGTTCCGACGCAAGTTAGTCTTATGGTATGGTTGTCTCTTGGCCGTGTAGAAGTGCTTTAGACGCTCATTGATCACGTCTAGGTTCCTCGCATCGGAGATCCTACGAGACTATTGGCTAAGCGGGGTATGTCCTACCGCGATCTGATCTGCTCCGAGCTTACTAAACGTTGGATCTAGCCCTACGGCCGAAACTGGGGATTCCTTTGGAACGTGCCGATTCCCAAGTGGCAGATCATGTTACTCGTCATCTTGTTCTTCATCGGTGTCTGGGCCCTGATGTTGTTCGTGTTGATGCGCTTGAGCAAAACGCATACGTGGCTCCTCCCTGTGTTCGCGGTCGGTTTGGGTGCTCCTCGATGGTGTCAGACTTTGTGGGGAACGTCATCGCTTGCGCTCTATATTCCATGGGCGGGTGTTGCTGGGCCTTATCTCGGTCTCTCATTATGGCTCTGGCTTGGTGTCTTGGATGCGATCCAAGGTGTCGGTCTTGGAATGATTCTGCTTCAGGTGTGTTGCAACTCTTGACGATGGACGAATTGGTACTGATGTCCTGGTAATTGATCAGACACTATCGCGCCTACACGTATGCGCGACGTTGGTTCTCGCTCAGATCATTGGATCGATATGTGTCATGGTTGCTCGTGCGACGGCACCGAATGCGATCGGACCCGGTACGGTGTTCCCCAACATTGGCACGTGGGATTTCTCGAAGGGTATTGCGGGCAGTCCGATGGCCTCTGCGCCATTTTGGATTGCGCTCGTGTGCCAGATCGTTATTGTGCTAGGGTATTTCTGGTTCTATCGCAAGGAACAGCTTGGTGCGTCTACCCATTTCTCGTTCCTGCGTTGGTTGACTCTCGTTTTCAGCTCGACCATGATATCTGCACTCGTTTTTTTTAAATCTCATACACTCACTCTCACACGCTACACCATTTGCTATGGACTTTCTTTGCACACATCCTTACCCGCGGTGGACTCTTTTAAAATGCAAACAACAAACATTAGACCTCGGTACATATTATACAATCTCACCTACGTCGATTCTCGCTCGGAATCACGTTCACAACATACAACTCATGTCACTAGAACGGTGTTCCTTCGCTTGGTTTACTCTCTTCTCTCTTCTCTCTCCCACTCCACTCTATTTCGTGATCACTGCTGGACGGACAGGGTCATGACGGACCCGATTATCGCTTGTATAACTTTTTTCATTCTTATATCCCTGGGGCACATTTGAGTTTGATTCCATCGTATACGGCTAGGTAAAACAATATTACAATCCGAACACAAACGTTCTTCATTTGCCGAGCCGGCCTTTGTTCGTTTTTCCACTTGATTAAAAATAACCTAGTATGTAGTACACGGATTTTTTTCCAATTACACTACGCTCGTTTATTCCATCTCCTTGTGGCGTACAAATTTTTTCTATTTAAGTTTATGCAGTGGGGGGTTAGATCTTTTAGAAGAAACGGTGACCGTGATACTTTGTTTATCATGGCGGCGGCGGCGGTGGTGGTGGTGGTGGTGGTGGTGATCGGTGATACTGCTGTGTCGATGGTGAGCGGCGGTGGGTCGACGTTGCGCGGCACACTGTAACGAGTACAGGTTCGACGGCGTACGACCGATATGATGCGGCATCGAACGCTGCATGCAAGCCTTTACCTTTTTAGTCGAGACGTTGGTCCGAGTCAGGGCCCCATGGAACAGTGCCCGGAGTTTTCTAGCGAGTGACGCAACGCGCGGGTCTTGCCGCTAGCTTTTCGAATCGATCAGCCTCGTGCCCACCACCGCACTGCCGCTTCTCGCGTGTGGGTGGAGTGCTGATCACGTATCGTTTGCGGGGGCCGAAGTTTGTCATCTGTCATTACATTGGGCCATAATCGTTTTTTCGGAACAGAAATATTGGCTGCAGGGTGATATGATCGCTCGGCCGTGCGGCCAGACTGCGGTGCATGCCACCAATGTGACGAAAGAAATTAAATAAAAAAAAGGCCGGGCCGTTCTGACGACTGTTGAATAACGGGTCCGGTGACGAAATTCGAAGGAAAAACTTCTCGCGAGAGTGGTTAAGATGGCGGGTGCCGTATTGGATATGAATCTGGAACCCGAACACGGGCAGGGACATTCTGGAATGATCGAGCGAACTGCGACCTTGCGGGCAACGTTCGCCGAAAAAATGATATTGTTAAATATAGCTGCTGTGACCATTGTTCTTCGGAGGTTGGACGCCTGGGGCGGTACGATGACATCGATGATATGCAAGCACATGCTGCATTCATTTTGTGATCGTCAAACTTTAGATATGGTGTGAATATGTAGCGTACTTGATGGAACGAAACTTTCCCAAGATGCGGCCTTTTCGAAGTGATCAAGTAATCGGTGATGGGTACACGAGTGTCACGAGTCAAAACGTGATCACCATTGGCCGCCGAATGTTTGCCGACAAGCCTCGCGACGGAGGCAATTATCTTACCCTAACACACTTTTTTAAGGCAAAGATCATTTCCACCTCGACTTTCTGAGCACCTCAGGGTGTCTGTTGGATTGGCATATCTGCTTGCCAAAAGGATGTTCAATTAACAGGGGGTGTTAAAGTGTCCGGCTAACGCTTGTAATGACGCGGCTTGATACCACAATCGTTTCTCTTGGATACAAAGGCTCAAGTGGGTAACTTATCCTGAAAGGCCGCACAATAGGATACAATTACTTGAAATCGTGTAACCTTTACGATGCGGTGTTATCGTAGCAGGTTACATCTTTGACTGAGAAGTGAAGGTAGGCTCTATCAGGACTAAGAACAATCGCCTGCACTCACATGCTTTGTCATAAAGGCATTCAGGCGACCTGTATCACTCGAATTCCTCCCTGACCCACTGCAAATTAGCATAGCGAAAAAGGAGAAAGTTCCAAGGCATTTTACTTTTATTCTTGTTTGTTTGTTCATTAGTTCCGAGATCGGCGTCTACCTCAGCTACCCTAACAAAACGCAAAACAATCTTATCGCTACCCAACAAGGGTGAGGAGGGTAACATATGCTCCCATTTCCTTGCAAAATTTCCGCTGAGCTGTTTCTGGATCAAATTATCAGATCACCAACGCACCCGGTTTAATTTGCCCCAATTCTGGCCCAAAGTTTCGGTGAATAGTTGCATTTGGGTTTAAGCTTTCTGCACGCTTGCATACGAGTATAATTCTTTGATGCAACTGAAGAAAAAAACATATCGAAATGATAGCTCATGCAACCTGCGACGCGCGTGCATGAAAATGGCAGACGTGTGAATGTAAGTCGGCAAATCATTGTGGCTGCCAATCTGTAATCGTATCTTGCACAAATCCAGAGAAAATTATTTGGTTAATAGCGAACACAATGAACAGAAAGTAGACGAGGGCAACCAGGATAGACCTGAACATATAATGTCGTGTCCGATGATTTCTTTGTCGTCGTGGACGCGCGTAGGTTTTATCGACCTACCTCGTCACGAAACATTGACATGCTCTAGATTGTTGTGTCGCAACCGTGCGTGCCCAAAAAATCCCAATTTCATATCGGAATCTCCGAAAACGCATGATCCGCATCGCTGACACGTCTGATACATAGCTCGCACCGGATGGCGTACTTGATCATGGAGGACAAACACAGATTCAAGGGGTTATTTGTGGTGAGATTGCTGACAGGATACGTGGGCTGAGTGGGCGTAAGCGTCGTCTGCAGGAAGAAAGTTAACAATGGGCGAACCAACGTAGTCCCAGAACCATCGGACGATGATCCGGACACGCCGATAGAAATTTGTTGGTAGTCTGAGAAAAGCAAAGGAAGAAGGGAGAGTGAAAGGCTGGGCAATTTGTGGATGTTCAATGCAGACAATACTCTCCGAGCCCTATTCATGTCAAACGTCAAAAGTCAAAAGCATTGTAAATGAGAACTTCTCGCCTAATGTCTTCTCTTCTGAACGAGATCGATAACAACGCGTTCCTGAGGTAGACAGTTTTCGCAGGTGACTTAGTGCCAAGACATGCTGAGACTCAGGCGTCTACTGCAAGCAACGACGAGACATTCCTAAGGACCTTTGGTGTTGAAATGAAATCTTGCGCTATACTATGGATCCATCATGGGTTCTGACCTGAGTACACAAACTTTGCGGAAAAACGCACCATTCGATTTAATTCTAGTCTTCCAGACTGAACCTTGACTGCGCGAACTGTGCGTGGAGAAAAACTTGCAAGAGGACAGCAATGAAATTTAAATCGTGCCAGGGGTCAAAGTTTGTTGAACGACTACGATAGTCGCCATTAGGGCCCAAATACAGAGCCAGTCAACAGTATATGCAAAAAGGCCAATATTACAACGCAACAGTACGATGTCAACAGACGTAAGCAGGAGGAGGACAGGTATGGATGGAGTGAATGTAGGGGACGAGTGACTAGGAGTGAAGAACCCTGAGACTCATGGCAATTACTACGGGTATATCCTGGCCGCGGGTGTATTCCATAGCCGTCGCCTCGAACGACAACGACCGAGTCGGCGCGCGTGGCCACCAACTCGATATCAACGATACAGGAAATTAATAACGAGATGATGACAGCCCGGTCGCGCCGACTGTAAAGACAACAAGGCCTTGTCGAGTCAAATCCAGTCACTACACCACCACCCTTCCAAATCCAAATGTCGACGGATATCAGCTGGGAGCTTCTGCAGTCTCAAAGTGCTCAATCCACGGATACCATCCCGTCCCCTTCTGAGTGCACTCGCCCGTAAAACTTGTATCAGGACTTCTAGAAAGGCCCTTAGGTTGCCCTTTTGGGTTACTTGGTAAAACAATGAATAAACCGAAGATGGGGGTATCCTACGATGATACCCCGCCTTATATACACGAGATCTGATGCACGGACCACTATGTAGGGCAGGCGCAGAAGCCATCTAAGGTATACGCGTAAGCGATCGTAGAAATGAATGGAACGTCGTAGAACGACTGTCACCACGTGATATGGAATGAGTCATGAAGTCACGTGGGAGCGTACGTAAGTATCCATGTGAAGGAGAGATAAGATAAGGCGAAAAGATTCCTGACATAATCCCCCTTCTAATGATCGATGTCCGCATCGATTGGTGGTATCTCGAAGAGCGAGTCGTCGAAGCGCTTGAATTGCTTGCGGAATTCGTGAAACCCTGGATCGCTAAACGTCGGTGTTCCCGTGCATGAAGGGCATATGCATGGAGGTTCGTTGGGTAGTAATACCAGCGAGGGTGTCTTGACGTTTATGGGGCGTAACTTGAGTTTCTGAGTAGGACGCACAGCCGTAGGATATTTGCAATGGAATCGCTTGACGGCGTCTTGTGCGTGGGGCAGTTCATCGGCGTTGATCCACTCATCTTCTTCGACCGGGAATCCTTTCCAATGCACCAGGTATGCAACTTTGTCTCCTCGCGTCCGAGAGTTGATAACTTCTTCGACCTCCTGTTCAGGAGTGTCGTCGACGAGATCGGGTGTCGGTGGCGGATTGACTCGTTGTGACGGATGATTTGGTGCGTGGTACGGGTGGAGCAGGGACTCGTGGAAGACCGGGTGTATTGCACGCCATCCGTGAGGTAAGTCAAGTTTGTACGAGGCGACCCCCACCTTAGAGATCACTTTGAATGGACCGAAGCGTTTTTGGTCCAGTTTCTTGGCGGGTCTATTTGTGCGGATGTGCGACGCCTCAAGGAGTACCATGTCTCCGGGTTGGTATTCCGGTGCTTCCCTGGTCTTGCGGTCGTAATACCGTTTCATATCTTCCGCGGCTAGATGCAAAGCTTCCTCCGACGCCTTCCTCATCTTCACCATTTGCTTTGCGAACTCCTCGGCCGACTCGTTTCGTAACGACCGCTGTCGTCCTTGTCCGGTCCAAGGTTCATGTCCGTAGTTGAGCATGAATGGCGTTTGTTGGGTAGTCGAACACGGGGTATTGTTGTGGGCGAATTCTGCCATAGGGAGCCAGTTAGCCCAATCGGATTGTCGATGGTTGACATAGATCCGAAGGTATTGTTCGACCCAGGCGTTGTAGCGTTCGGTTTGTCCATCGGTCTGAGGGTGGAATGCCGTGGAGGGATTGGCCTCAATGCCGAGAAGCTTGTAGAGTTCAAGCATAAACCCTGATACGAATTGTGGTCCCCGATCTGAGATGACTTTTTGCGGGACGCCGTGGAGTTTGAATATTTCGTCGCGGAGAAGGGTAGCGATTCCGTGCGAGGTGATGGTGGCGTTGACGGGGAAAAGTCGGATCATTTTGGAAAAACGATCGACTATGACCAATATGGAGTCGCGGCCATTGGACTCGGGTAACGGGGTGATTAAGTCCAAAGAGATGTGCTGCCATGGAGCGCTGGGTATCGCCTGTGGGTGTAGCGGTGTGTGCTTGGCGTCCGTGCGTGACTTGTTCTTTTGGCAGTGATCGCATCCCTTAATGTAGGCTTTGATCTCCTTCGTCGAGGTGGGCCAGTAGTAGCTGGCTTGGAGCTTCCTCGTCATTGCTCGTACTCCAGGGTGTCCTGCAAGGGGTGAGTCATGGAAATGTCTGAGTACCAGTGTTCTAAGTTTCTCGTCCTTTGGTACGTATAAAGCGTCTTTAAAGAAAATAAGATTATCGCGGATGGAGAAATGGGGATGAGATTGCGCAAGTGCGCGTACGACTTTAGCGTCTTTTAGATGCTGCCGCACTCGTATCTGGGAATCAATGTCCGTGGCATTGTCGGCTACACGCATTGCCGCTAGCGTTCTCATATCTATAGTGTTTGTGAAAGAAGAAAAAGGAGAAGTTTTAACGTTATTAATAATTACGTCCATGATTTCATATCCGTCGTCGGATGTCACTGCGTTCTCCACAGCCAGTGACATATGATTCTGCTGTAAACGAATGTGGGGGGAGTCTGCGAGTTGCGGAAAGATTGTGATGCCCTTATTGTCCTGTTGTACCCCCTCTTCAAAATCTGCCCTCCGGGACAGAGGATCTGCCGGGTTGGTTTTGCCTGCGCGGTGGGTGATGGTATAGTGGAATTCTTGCATGATTTGGTTCCACCGTGCTTGGCGTTGTGACAGATCTTGAGGCATGGAGTAATAGGTGAGGTTGCGATGATCAGTTAAGATCTCGAAAGGGACGTGGGCGTCGAGGAGGAAATGGCGCCATTGAGTGACGGCTTCGATAATTGCGGCAAATTCGAGGTCGGCCGCGTGGTAGTTTCGTTCCGCGGGAGTGAGAGATCGGGAGAGGTAGGCGATCGGGTGCCACTTTGCATTGTGGTATTGTGATAAGATGGCGCCGAGACCTACTCCTGATCCATCGGTTTCGATGCGGAAAGGGTCGAAGTTGGTGGCGAGTGCGAGGATTGGGGCATGGATAAGGGTATCCCGTAGTCTGTCAAATGCCTGTTGACAGTCGGGGGTCCAGACGAAGTCTTCTTTTTCGCTCGTGAGATTATTGAGGGGACGAGCGATGGCTGCGAAATCCTTGATAAAACGACGGAAGAAATTGAGAAATCCGAGGAAGGATCGTACGGCGGTCCGGGTGGTTGGTACGGGCCATGTGCGGACCGCATCCACTTTTATAGGGTCGGTGGCGATATGTCCGTTGGATACGATGAGTCCCAGGTATTCTGTTGTCGTGGTTTCGAACTCGCATTTGGTATGTTTAAGCGAGAGCTTGTGAGTTCGGAGGATTTCGAGTACTTCCTTGACGACACGTCGGTGTTCGTCCAGGTCCTTGGTGAAGACGAGAATGTCGTCCATGTATACTATCACTACTTCACGATTGATGAGGTCGCGAAGCAGATGATTCATCATCGTCTGGAAGGTCGCGGGGCTATTGGTAAGTCCAAAGAACATTACCAGGGGTTCGAACAACCCTCGGTTTGTCCTAAACGCTGCTTTCCATTCGTCTCCTTCCTTCATCCGTACATTATTGTATCCCCAACGAATGTCCATTTTTGAGAAGTACTTGGCTTTTCGTAACTTCTGTGTGATTTCCTCAATAAGCGGTAGAGGGTATCGGTTTTTGATGGTGATGTCGTTGAGTTGTCGATAGTCTTGGACGCGGCGGAGCTTTCCATCCTTCTTTTTGACGAAGAAGAAAGGTGAAGCGAACGGGGATTTGGACGGGCGAATCCTTCCAGTTGAGAGGTTCTCTTCGAGGAACGCATCAAGTTCCTCTTGTTCCTTAAGTGATAGGGGGTATGTCTTGCAGTCGACTTTATGCTCGCCTGGCCTGAGTTCGATGGCGTGGTCCCATTGGCGCCTTGGTGGAAGCGTGTCGAAGTTGTCTTTGTCAAACACATCCTTGTACTCGTGGTAGTGGGCCGGAACAACTTCCTCAAACGTCCCCTCCTGTTTCTTCCTATTGGCAGCTGCCGCTAAGTCGGTAGCCAGTGTGGCGATATACTTGTTTTCGACTTGGAATAGTCGATCTCCTTCGTTAAGTTCATCGTCGTATTGCCACAATAGACGAGTTTCTTCGGGGAACGTCATGGTCTTCGTTTGCCAATTGATACGCGGATTGTATTGGCGCAACCAGTCGAAGCCTAGGAACATGGCTTGCGACGAGAGTGTCGTAACGGAGAACGGAATTTTTGAGACATGATCGTCAATCTTGATCTCAAGGTTAACGAAGTGAGTGATAGATCCTCCTTCGTTCTTGGTTCCGTCCGCATTATATACTGGTATTGGTCGCGGTAACGCTTCTTGTAACAACTGGTGCTTCTCCACAAACTGTTTGTCGATCGCGGATGCCATACACCCAGAGTCGATGAGTGCTAGCACAGGTATTACGTCGCCACTAGGAGTCGTGATGAGAGTGTCGACTTCAAACGCGTTTGGAGATGGTTTCTTGTTGACGTATCGGGGTTTCTGCGAGAGCTCGAGGAGTATAAACTCTGCAGCGTCGTGTGATGTGTCCCGTAAGTGCGCGATTAGCTCAGCGTCCACTTCGGAACGGCGGGAGTCGTGGACGAAGGCTTGGAGATGTCGTTCCAGCCTATCGTCGGGCGTGATGTTTGCTATTTGCTTGATCCATTGAGGGGACCAAGGCTTAACGGTTTCCATCCATGAACGATTGTCCTTTGTGAGGATTGATATTTTTCGCTCAGGGGAGGATTGAGCTACTTGACCGCTAGTGGCTCGAGTTCGCTGTCGCTTGATTGCATATTCCCCGGACGGAATAGAGGCTGTAACGCTCAATGGGAGCGAAGGTACATTTGGCTTTTGCTTAGCCGACAGTTTCCTCGAACTTTCGACGGTCTTTCGCCGAACCGGTGTTGGGAAGGTGGGTGAGTCACTTGAGGACTCGGTTGAGATCTCTTCTACGTTCAAAAGAGAAAACTTGTTAGTAGACACAAGAGGAGAATTAAGCACGGGTTTATTCGGCCCCGCCGCGCCTTCCTTTGGCCTTGAGCCAGGAACGCTCCTCGCCGATTGTCTAACATATTCTCTATTTGAACGCGTACCTTGAGGGCGAGGGAATCTCATTCCTCGACCTCGTCTACAAAATCCTTTTCGATCTCCTCTAAAACCTTTTCCAGGCTTGCGAGATCGTCGTATTCGACGGCTAGGCCGCGAACCTTTGTTACCTTGTTGCCGGTTTGAGTATGGACTGCGCACGGCCACGGCGCATTCTTGCCTTCCTTAGCGCATTTGAAACAGATTCCTTTGTTGCGCGCTTTTGATAGATCCATCGGTACTCCTTGTCCACTGAAGGTTCCCGGGGTGTTGAGTCCGATAGGCGGTGGTGGCGCTTGCGGGAGTCGGACTTGAGGCCTGGGTACCCATCGTGTTGTAGGAGTACTCTTCTTTTTGTGTTCGGCGATTTCGTCTAGTATTTGACCTGCCTCGATCAGGGCGCGGCACCAGTATTTGTAGTCTTTGCTGCGTGTCGTGCTTGCATCCCGATCGGTGCGAAGTATCTGCTCTACGATCTCGCCCTTCGCATTTTGTCGGAGTAGGCGTACGAGCTGTCCTCCTTGTAGTATTTCCGAGTACTCGGCGCGAATGACGAGTTGTCGGTGTTTGGTGACGAACTCCTCCATCGTAAGACGTCCTTGTTTGAGTTCGTAGAGTTCGGTTTCGGCGTGAGCCACTGCGTAAACCGGTTTGAATTGTTGTTCCAATAGGGCTTGGAACTCGTCGTAACTTTGGGAGGTGTTGTCCTCATCGGTGATGTAGAGAGTGGCGAATTCCGCGGTGGCTCCGTCCGTGAAGAATCCGAGGGTCATCTGGATCTTCTCGTCGTCAGTTGGTTTGCGTTGGAATCCTCGGCAGTAGTTGATAAATTGAGACGTCCATCGAGTGTACATCTCCTTATTACCGTCATACGGAGGCGGTTTTTGAACTACTGACTTGCCGAGGGCGGCGGGATTGGTGAGTACTGCGGCAGCGGCCGCCTTTGTCCGTCGAGGCGTGACAGGTTGGGTGTCGGGGTCTGGCATAGTGGGTGCAAGTTGCGCGCCCGGGTTCGTTTTTTCTCGCTCGAGGTAGTCGATATATTGTAATTGAAATTCTTTGAAATCTTTAGCCTCGGGGTAGATTTGGGGGAACCCGGTCGCAGCTCCTGTGCTTGCAGATCCGGACATGATGATATCTGAAAAATAAAACTTTTCCTCGCTCTAGTCCTTATCCTCGTAAGTTACGGCTCCTGTGAACAAAAGTCCTAACGCCGGGGTACTTGGGCAGGATTGTATCGAAGTTCGCGTTGGTGGGGTTGTAAGGGCTGTCCCGCCTTATAACGTCGATAGGTGATGAGGAAAGCGCGAAACAGAGTGCTACGTCGCTTGTTGTAGGCGCGCGTTTTCCCTGCAAGTATTCCGCGTTGATGTCGGTGGTGGGGATGAGGGTCGGATGTCGCTGTAAAAAGCAGACACTCCGGACAGTGATGGTAGTCCGGTCGAGAGCGGTGGGAGCGGGCCGTGATTTCTTATTGGGTGGCGGGTTGATTCCACCAAGTGAATCGGACTGGTTGTCCTGAGCTTCCTCTTCTGAACCTCGGGGGTCGGTTTGCATTAGCAACGAAGGTCCTGATGGGGATTTCTTCATCGGAATCAAACTCTTCGTCCGAGAAGTGGATGAGGGGAGGCCGGGGGGTGCTATTGGAATCGACAACAGTTTCTTCGTCTGAATCCCAAGCGTCTGCCGTGGAGCGCAAGGGTTGGTGTGGAGGAGGCGGCACAGGCAGAATCTGCTCTGGTGCGATTGCGAGAACGCGATACGCGATTCTTAGGTAGGTGAGGAGGAAGGTGATGATGAGGACTTCGGCGATGCGCGCGAAGTTCAGGTAGAGGTCGCGGATAAAATCCAGCGGAATGTGATGCGTAGAAGTTTGAGTAGTAGAAAGAAGACCGCGCACACGCGTTCGATGCAACGGTAGAGTCGCCTAGCATAGGCGGTTAAGAATGGCGATGGTAGCCAGTAAGGGGGGGAACCTCTCCTAGAGTGGTTCCTGCAACGCTCAGGTGCCAGTGCGATTTCTCAGCAGCTTGGGCACGCAGAGGGTGTGACGTTGAGCAAGGGAGTGAGGGAGCGGGCGGAGTATTGACGACGCGGTGAGCAAGGTTCGAACGACGTCCGAGTCGGATGCGAGGGGAGATGGTGGTGGGTGTCGGCGAGGCGTTGACGACGCGATGAGCGAGGTACGAGCGACGTCGATGTCGGGCAAGGTAAGGAGGGTGATCTTCGGTTTTATATCAGGATTTCTAGAAAGGCCCTTAGGTTGCCCTTTTGGGTTACTTGGTAAAACAATGAATAAACCGAAGATGGGGGTATCCTACGATGATACCCCTCCTTATATACACGAGATCTGATGCACGGA
>JBBPMJ010000273.1:0-42475 GCA_038090255.1 Austroboletus niveus
TTTCCTGGCCCCCACCCTGCCCCCCCCAGGTCACCATGACCTCCAAGCCCACAGAACTCCACCTCGGAGTCCCCAACGCCTTTGACAGCTCCTACGCCAAAGCCATACCCTGGCTCTCCTCAATCCAAACTTATCTCCTTGTCAACAAAGCTGTCTATGATGATGACAACAAGAAGATCGCCTACGCCCTCTCGTATATGAAAAAGGACTCAGTCACCACATGGGCCGCTACCTTCTGCCAAGACGCCATCAACAACCAGACGTTTGGCAAATTCACTGATTTCATCACCAAGTTCAAGGCTGCCTTCAAGCTTCAGGACACCAAGAACCAAGCCATCAACTGGCTTCACTCAGAACACCTCGTACCCAAGAAAGCCAGATCCTATGGCCCAGAACTCACCAAGTTCATTGCCGAATTCCGCAACAATGTCGCCTTATCAGGCATCTCTGATCAGAACGTTCTGATCAACTACTTCGCCACTACCATCCCCCCTCCCCTCTCCCGCCGAATCTTCTCCATGGACACCATCCCTACCACAATTGACAACTGGTATTCCAAGGCCATCCACTTCCAAGTCCAGAATGACCGCGCCCAAACAATCGTCAACCAACACCACATCCCCACTACCCATCCCTACCGCCCCTACCACACCCCCATCTCTACCGCGTCCAAAGCTCGTGACCCTGACACCATGGATGTCGACGCCGTCTCCGCCCCACGATCTCCCAAACTAACCCCCAAAGAGCAGGAGCGATGCTTCAAAGAAGGATGTTGCCTTCGATGCAGGCAGAAAGGCCACAGAGCCGACACTTGTACCAAATACCCAAAGGAACCTCATAAGACTTTGGTCAAATGAGTTGAACAGGTCGACGATGACCTCCCTAGACTCCAACCCTGCAATGATGACGACGACCTCATGGTTCGTCACATCAAATTCTCTCTCCCTGAAAAGGATTTTTAGATCGGGGACCTCCTTCGACGCGAGACTCTCCTAAAATACAACGTGTAAAAGTATCTACCATGCCTGGAACAATGCAAATCCCTGTTGAAGTCATTGTCCCCTCCCACATGTTGAAAGTTGTCAAAACCTGCACCCTCATCGATAGCGGCGCCGATATCTCTTGCATAGACTGGGGCTTCATTCGCAAAAACAAACTCCCCACCACCCGCCTCCCCTCCCCCCTTAATGTCACCAACCTCAACCAAGGACCCACCGACCAAGGAGGAGTTCGTTTCACCACCGAACTGTTCATCCACATCGAAGGACTCACCCACAAAGTCCTTTTCTATGTCATGGACTGTGAATGACAAAATCTTATCTTGTGTCTCCCCTGGTTGAAAGCCATCAACCCCACCATTGACTGGTTCAGGCAAACCCTCTCCATCGACGAATCCATGGACCAATCCAAAGAACTCCACTCATTGCATAAAGCCAACCTCAACTGGCATGAAGCCTGATTCCAGCAGTACAAACTCTCCCCCCGACCCCCTCGCCATGTCCAAGTGGACTCCATCTATGACGGACAACTCTATGAATACCTCAACTACGAGACCAAACCCCAATACCTTCAACGAGCTCGCAACAACTACACAATCAACCGGATCATCCATTGTGGCTACCACTTTATTCCCAAAGGCAATCCCCTTATCGCTAGACTCACGAACTCCACCGAGCTCGCCATGGCTGCCAAGAAAGCCAAAACCAAGGTCACCCTTCCTCCAGAATATGCTGAATTCGCCTCCGTCTTTTCGAAAGAAGCTATGGAGCATGTACCTCCTTCCCGACCCTATGACCACGAAATCAACCTCAACGAATCCTTCACTCCGAAGGTTGGGAAACTCTACCCCCTCTCCCCAGATGAACGCAAGGCCACAGAGGCCTTCCTTGATGAAAACCTTGCCTCGGGCAAGATTTGACCCTCGAACTCCCCCCAAGCATCCCCCTTCTTCTTTGTCAAAAAAAAGGACGGCGGACTCCGCCCATGCCAAGACTACCAATACCTCAACGAACATACTGTTTGTGATGCCTACCCCCTCCCCCTAGTCTCTGACCTAGTCAACAAACTCCGTGATGCCAAGGTCTTCATGAAGTTCGATGTCCGATGGGGCTACAACAATGTCCGAATCAAAGACGGACATCAATGGAAAGCCGCCTTTATCACCCATAAAGGCCTCTTCAAACCAACCATAATGTTCTTTGGTCTCACCAATTCCCCCGCTACCTTTCAATGATTCATGAATGACTCCTTCCGCGATATGATCGCCAAAGGATGGCTCGTCATCTATATGGATGACCTCCTTATCCACTCCCCAGATGAAAAGATCCATGCTGAACGAATCAAGCATGTCCTCCAACACATGAAGGAACTCGACCTTCATCTTAAACTCGAGAAGTGCAACTTTGCCTCAAAGGAAGTTGAATATCTTGGCATGATTGTCAGACCTGGACAACTCGCCATGGACCCTGTCAAGTTGGATGGGATCATGTCCTGGCCTACCTCCAAGAAACTCCGCGATGTTCGTTCTTTCCTCAGCTTCGCCAACTTCTATCGTCGCTTCATCCCCGATTACTCCTCCATCGCCCACCCCCTCATTGACCTCACCAAGAAAACCACCCCTTGGGCCTGGTCCCCTGAATGCCAGAAGTCCTTTGAACGCCTCAAAGAACTCTTCCTCGCCTGCCCCATCCTCCAACTCCCCAACCTCTCTGCCCCATTCGCCATCGCTACTGATGCCTCGAAATTCGCTTTGGGTGCAATTCTCCTCCAAACTGATACCAACGGAGACTGGCACCCCTGCTCCTACCTCTCCCAGTTGTTCTCCCCAGCAGAACGAAACTATGACATCTACGACTGAGAACTCCTTGCTATCATGAGAGCATTGAAAACCTGGCACCATTATCTCCATGGCAGCTCCCACCCGGTCCAGGTATTCACCGACCACAAGAACCTGACCTATTTCCAGTCAGCCCAGAACCTCAACTGCCATCAAGCCTGATGGCTCCTTGACCTTGCTGACTTTGATCTAACCATGATCCATGTCCCCAGCAAACTCCTCACCAGCTCAGATGCCCTCTCCTGCCACCCAGATCTCCTCCCCTCGGACGATGCCGACAACGAAGGAGTCACCCTCCTCCCCCCCTCCCTGTTCATCAACATCGTCGATGCCATGCTCAAAGAGCATATCTCATCTCACTCCGAGACTGACCCCTTCGTCCTCAAGGCCCTCCAAACCCTTGATGGAACCATTCCCCCCACCTTCCGCTCTTGCCTCTCAGACTGGCAATATAATGATGGCATCTTTACATTCCAAAGACGCGTCTACATTCCCCCCAATGACTCCCTCCGCCGATCAATCCTCCACTGATGCCATGACCACGAAACCGCGGGCCATCCTGGATATCTCAAAACCTGCCAGCTCGTTGCTGCCGAATTTTGGTGGCCTGGTCTTGCCCAATATGTGCGCAAGTACGTTGAAGGTTGCACCTTATGTCAACAGAACAAGGCAAACACCCACCCCATGGTACTCCCCCTCACCCCCATCCGATCCTCTTGCACCAGCCCTTTCCAACAGATCTCATGCGATCTCATCACTGATCTCCCGATCTCTGCTGGCTTCGATACTCTTTTAGTCGTGGTCGACCATGGCCTTACTAAGGGGGTAATTTTACATCACTGCGGAAGGGGTCGCCTCCCTTTTCTTCCATAAAGTCTTCCTTCACTTCGGCCTTTACGACTGAATCATCTCTGATCAAGGTCCACAGTTTGCCTCCGCCTTCGCCAAAGAGTTGGGATGCGTTCTCAACTACTCACTCACCCTCTCCACTGCCTACCACCCCCAAACAGATGGAGAAACCGAACGTGTCAACCAAGAGGTTGAAACATACCTCTGGATCTTCTGCAGAAACAACCCCTCCTCGTGGTCTGACCTCATCCCACACGCAGAATTCGCTCACAACCACCGCCCCCACTCTGTCACTGGATAGACTCCGTTCTATCTTATGATGGGATACGAACCCCATGCCCTCCCCTCGGTCATCTCTGATTCCCACATCCCTGCTGTCACTGATCGCCTTAAATCCCTCACTGCCACTCGTAATGAAGCCCTCACTACCCACGAACTTGCTCACCAAATCATGGCCTCACGAAACCACCGCTCCTTCACCCCCTTCACCAAAGGATCCAAAGTCTGGCTTGAAGCCAGGAACCTCAAACGCTCCGTTGTCAACCCAAAGTTTGCCCCAAAACGCGAAGGACCCTTTACCATCGTCAAGGTCCTATCTCCCATCACCTACGAACTTCGCCTCCCACGATCATGGAAAATCCACCCCGTATTCTACACTTCCCTCCTCTCACCCTATCGCGAAAACCCCGTACACGGGCCGAATTACCCCTTCCCCCCACCTGACCTCATCAATGGACAGGAAGAATACGAAATCGAGAAAATCATACACCATCATGGACCTCCGTCCTCCCGTTTCTTCCTGATCCGATGGAAAGGATACTCCGCCGAAGAAGATTCCTGGGAACCCGAAAAGAACTTACGGAACTCCGTCCCTTTCCTCAACAACTATAAACGTCGTCACTCGATTTCCCCCATCTCCATTCAAATGACACCTCTCTCAATCATGTCCATCACCCTCTCGTCCCCTTCCCCTACACCCAGCGACATTCCTTCCAATGTCACAGAACCTGGCTGGTCCTTGACCCTCCCCGAGGATGCCCCTCTTGAGATCAACAACCCACCGATTCCCATTTCCCCCCCTCCCTGATTCAACACCTCCGTAATGACACCGAAGGACTCCCCTCGGCCTGGCCCGGCTTTAGCTGGACCCACCCCAAACCTCTTGTTCCCTCTTCCACACCCATTCCCCTGGCCCAACGAATCTCTAACCGCCCCACCCATCTTCCCCTGATCATCCCACCCGCTGCCCTACCGAATCACCCCACTCCCCTTGACCAAGAAATCGCCGCCTCCATTGCCTCAGAACTCCGAGATTCTAGTCTCACCATGACCCTTGACGCGCACATGGAACCATATTCCCCCTTCACACTCATGTACCGGCTTTTCCTCACCAACTCCCGAATCACCATCTCTGCTGCCACCCCCACCACCTCTGCTGCCCAAGCATTGGCAAACCTCCACATCCGCCATCTTCATCAAACCCTGGAGCACGACCTCATCCAACTGATGTATCAGTTGGATATGACTAGCTTCGTTATCGACACTGATTGATACCTCCAAGGACTCGCCAATACTGGCACCCCCCATGTCCCCACCCCTTCCGCATCCTCTGAACCCCTCACCGACCAAGAAGTCGCCATTCTAGACTGAGTGAACGATTACTGGACCAGACGTGATCAGCTCTGGTCCCTTCCCCCAAACCACCCTTGTTATCATGAGGCCTGCTATCAGTGCTGACGCCTTGGACACCGTCGCCCCCAATGCCCCTTCTATCAGTGTCCCACCTGTCACCGCTCGTCCGCGGGTCATCCCCAGCGGTCCTGCCCTATGCGCCCCCGCACACCCCAGACTTTCGCATCCTTCTCCTCGGACTCCTCTATCCAGCAGTCCCCCCACTCCTCGCGGTCCTTCTCCTCCTGTCGAAACTGCTCTAACCCCCTGGGACGACATCCCCCTGTCTGTATCCCTCATTGGACCCTTACCCCCCCTCCCTCTCCACCGGCAGCGGATGACTATGAATTCTTTGTCAGTGCCAAAGCCGACAACAATGAGATGGGTTCTCATCACAGTGATTATTATTAGGGTTTCGTCGTGGTCTCACCTATACGACAGGGGTAATGTTACGATTCGTTAATCCCCTTACCCTTTTCTCCTTGACTCTTACTTACTGCTATACACCAAAGGGCTTTAACCATGCTGTTCGAGTCCCGCTTGGACTCTTTTATTTTCCATGACCTTTTCCCAGATTACCACTTACATATTTAGCGTGACTCATCTGCAGTTGTATTACAGATACTTTTCTGATGCCATCACATCTTTCCATAGTGACTCAGCCTTCTTCGCGATTCCATCGCTTTCTATTTGCTGATTCACCTTCTTCCCTGACCTACCCTTAACCTTTGGACTTGTGTATATAAACCCTTGGTACACCGCTGTAGATCCTCATCCTAGACCTCCTACAATCTACCTTGTATCTTGGATTGTCCTCAGTCCCTCAGTCTTCGTCCTACTGTTGAGTGGATGCTCCCAGAACCCCTTTGATCCACTGCTAGTCCTGTGGTACCCCAGAAACTCTGCCAAGGAATACCCTTCCCAGAACCCCTTCGATCCCATCTTCTCAACAGTCCTCAGAATTTCCATCAAGGATACCCCTTGCTGGACTCCCTTGACTTCTGTCAGCTGTACAGCAACAGTAAGCCCTCGAACCTTTTGTAGGTCACGCCCCAACTACATTGAGCATAACAGAAAGGCCACCACGCTGATGCTTGTGAAAAGTACCCCAAGAAACCTTGTAAGATTTTGGTCAAACAAGTTGAACAGGTCAACGACGACCTCCCCAAACTTCAGACCTGCGACGATGACAATGACGATGACCTCACAGTCCGTCACGTCCAATTTACCCTTCTCCCCAAGAAGGATTTTTAGAACAGAGACCTCGACCAACGTGGGAATCTCCTAAAATACAATGTGTAACTGTATCTATGCTACCTGGTTCAATGCAAATCCCAGTCCAAGTCATTGTACCCTCGCACACGTTGAAAACCATTGACACTTGTGCCCTCATCGATAGCGGCACTGATATCTCTTGCATCGATTGGGGCTTTGTCCGCAAAAACAAACTCTCCACCATCCGACTCCCCTCCCCCCTCAACGTCACCAATCTCAACCAGGGACCCATGGACAAAGGAGGAGTTCGTTTCACCACCAACTCTTCATTCACATCAAAGGACTCGCTCACAAAGTCCTATTCTACGTCATGGATTGTGGTCGACAGAACCTCATCCTCACCCTCCCATGGTTGAAAGCCATCAACTCCACCATCGACTGGTTCGGTCAGACTCTCTCTATCAACGAGTCCACTGACCAATCCAAGGAGCTCTACACACTCCACAAAGTTGACTTGAACCAATATGAAACCTGTTTCCAGCAGTTCAAACCCTTCCTTCGACCCTCTCGCCATGTCCAAGTAGACTCTGTCTATGATGGGCACCTCTATGAACACCTTGACTATGAGACGGAACCCCAGTACCTCCGCCATGCTCGTGACAACTACACCATCAACCACATCATCCCCAAGGGCGATCCTCTCATCGCCAAACTCACAAACTCCACTGAATTGGCCATGGCTGCTGAAAAACCCAAACCCAAAGTCACCCTTCCCCTGGAGTACTCCAACTTCGCCTCCGTCTTCTCGAAAGAAGCCATGGACCACATACCCCCCTCATGCCCTTACAATCATGAGATCAACCTCAACGAATCTTTCACACCCAAGGTCAGAAAGATTTACCCCCTCTTCCCAGATGAGCGCAAGGCCACAGAAACCTTCCTTGACAAAAATCTTGCTTCGGGCAAGATATGCCCCTCGAACTCCCCTCAAGCCTCCCCATTCTTCTTCGTCAAAAAGAAAGATGGTGGACTCCGTCCATGTCAGGACTATAGGTATCTCAACGAACATACTGTTCGAGATGCCTACCCCCTTCCCCTAGTCTCTGACCTCATTGACAAACTCTGTGATGCCAAGGTCTTCACGAAGTTCAATGTTTGATGGGGCTACAACAATGTCTGAATCAAAGACAGACATCAATGGAAAGCCACCTTTATCACTCATAAAGGACTTTTCGAACTGACTGTAATGTTCTTCAGTCTTACCAACTCCCCTGCTACCTTCCAAAGGTTCATGAACGACTCCTTTTGGGATATGATCACCAAAGGATGGCTCGTCATTTACATGGACGATCTCCTCATCTTCTCCTCTGACAAGAAAACCCATGCTGAACGAACCAAGTGTGTCCTCCAACATATGAAGGAACTCGACCTTCACCTCAAACTTGAGAAATGCAACTTCGCCGCTAAGGAAGTCAAATACCTCGGAATGATTGTTAAACCTGGTCAACTCACCATGGACCCCGTCAAGCTCGATGGGATCGCATCCTGGCCCACCCCAGAGAAACTTCGCAATGTCCGCTCTTTCCTCAGTTTCACCAACTTCTATCGGCGATTCATCCCTGATTACTCCTCGGTCGCCCGCCCCCTCATTGATCTCATCAAGAAAACCACTCCCTGGGCCTGGTCCCCCAAGTGTCAAAAGTCCTTTGAATGCCTCAAAGAACTATTCCTCACCCGCCCAGTCCTCCAACTTCCTAATCTCTCTGCCCTGTTTGCTATCGCAACAGACACTTCCAAGTTCACCTCGGGCGCTATCCTCCTCCAGACAGATACCAACGGGAATTGGCATCCCTGTTCCTATCTCTCCCAGTCATTCTCGCCAGCAGAATGAAACTACGAAATCTATGATTGGGAACTCCTCGCTATCATGTGAGCTCTGAAATCCTGGCGCCATTATCTCCATGGCAGCTCCCACCCGGTCCAAGTCTTTACGGACCACAAGAACCTGACCTGTTTCCGGTCCGCACAGAATCTCAACCGCCGACAAGCCCGTTGGCTCCTTGACCTCGCAGATTTTGATCTGACCATGATCCACGTCCCTGGAAAACTCCTTGCCGGCCCCAATGCCCTCTCCCGCCACCCTGATCTCATCCCCTTGGATGACGCTGACAATGAAGGAGTTACCCTTCTTCCCCCATACTTATTTGTCAACATTGTTGACGCCATGCTCCAAGAACACATCTCGTCTCACTCCAAGACGGATCCCTTTGTCCTCAAAGCCCTTCAATCCCTCGACAGCACCATTCCCCCTGCCTTTCGGTCATGACTGTCCAACTGGCAATACAAAGATGGCATCCTTACCTTCCAAGGACGCGTCTACATCCCCTCCAATGAATCTTTCCAGTGCTCCATCCTCCAGTGCTGCCATGACCACGAGACTGCTGGTCACCCTGGTTATCTCAAAACTCATCAGCTTGTCGCTGCCGAGTTTTGGTGGCCAGGCCTCGCTCAATACATATGCAAGTACGTCGAAGGCTGTGCCTCATATCAACAACACAAAGCCAACACCCACCCCACTATTCCTCCGCTCACCCCCATCCGCTCCACCTGTACCCACCCCTTCCAACAGATCTCGTGCGATCTGATCACGGACCTCCCCGAATCCTCAGAGTTTGATACTCTCTTGGTCGTGGTCGACCATGGCCTTACTAAGGGGGTAATTCTCTGCCCTACCAAGAAAACCATTACTGCCGAAGGGGTTGCAGCCCTCTTTTTCCACAAAGTCTTTCTCCAATTCAGTCTTTATGACAGAATCATCTCTGATTGAGGCCCTCAGTTTGCCTCCGCCTTCACCAAGGTGCTGGGAAAAGCCCTCAACTACTCCCTCGCGCTCTCCACCACATACCACCCCCAGACTGATGATGAAACCAAACGGGTCAACCAAGAAGTCGAGACTGTTACGCTCAATGTGGTCAAGCGTAGGCCTGCAGCGGTTCTAGGGCTTACTGTCGCTATACAGCTGACAGGACGAAGGGGCCTGACAAGGGGGTTCCTTGACAGGGAAGCTAAGGCCGGTGTAGGACTAACGTTGGGTTGAAGGGGGGTCCGTTCAAGGGTCTTCCTTGGCAGAGGTTCTGAGACCGTTGAGGACCGAGGGATCAACGAGTCTTGGGGACATTGCAGGACTAGCGATGGATCGAGGGGTCAAGGGAGCGTCCACTCAACAGTAGGACGAGAACTGGGGGATCCAAGAGCAACTCCAAGATACTAGGTAAATTGCAGGAGGTCTAAGATAGCAAATACACCTGAGTATCGAAGGTTTATATATGCGAGCCAATTGGTTAAGGGTAGGTCAATGGAAGAAAGTGAGTCAGCGATAGAAAGTGATGGAATCGTGAAGAAGCTGAGTCACTACAGAGCAGATGCAATGGCATCGGAATAAGGTTGGTAATACAGCTGTGGATGAGTCACGCTAAATAAGTAAGCAGTATTGCAAAGATAATGGTAAAAGAAAGGACCCAAGCGGGACTCAAACAGCGAGGGTCAAGGTCCTTTGGTATACAGGGTTAAGTGAAGTAAGGAAAAGAAAGAGGGGCCCAATGAATCGTAACAGAGATCTACCTCCGCATCTTCTGCTGGATTAACCCCACCACATGGTCCGAACTCATCCCCCATGCTGAGTTTGCTCACAATCACCACCCCCACTCTGTCACCAGACAGACCCCATTCTATCTTATGATGGGATATGAACCCCGTGCCCTTCCCTTGGTTATCACCGACTCCCACATCCCTGCCATTGAGGACCACCTCAAATCCCTTGTTGCCGCCTGTAACGAAGCCCTCACTGCCCACAAACTTGCTTGCCAAGTCATGGCGTCCTGCAACCACCGCTCTTTCTCCCCTTTCACCAAGGGATCCAAAGTCTGGGTTGAAGCCAGAAACCTCAAACGCTCCGTTGTAAATCCGAAGTTCGCCCTGAAACGCGAAGAACCTTTTACCATTGTCAAGGTGCTATCTCCCATCACCTACAAACTACGTCTCCCATGATCATGGAAAATCCACCCAGTGTTCCACGTGTCCCTCCTATCACCCTATCGTGAAAACCCTGTCCACGGGCCGAACTACCCTTCCCCACCACCTGATCTCATTGATGGACATGAGGAATATGAAATTGAAAAAATCATCTGTCATTGTGGACCTCCATCCTCCTGTTCCTACCTGATCCGATAGAAGGGATACACAGCCGAAGAAGATTCCTGGGAATCCGCACAGAACCTACGGAACTCTGCATCCCTCCTTGACGACTATAAACGTCGCCACTCAATCTCCTCAGTCTCTCACCAAACCACACCCCTCACCATCATGTCCATCACCCTCTCCGCACCCTCTGCTGTGCCCAGCAATGTTCCCTCTGATGTCGCTGAAGCTAGCTGGTCCACTACCACTCCTGCCAACAACTCCCTCGAACTCAGCGACATACCTATTCCAGTGCCTCCCCCCTCCTTGATCCAATGCCTTTGCAATGATGCAGAAGGCATCCCCTCCGCATGGCTCAGCTTCAGCTGGACCCACCCTGAACCCCTCGTCCCTACTACTATACCTATTCCCCTCGCTCAACGAATCGCCAACTGCCCTACTTGCCTTCTGTTGTCCATACCTCCCGCTGCACTATCCAACCACCCCACACCCCTCGATAATGACCTCGCTGCCACCATCACCACTGAACTCCGAGACTCCAGTCTCGCCATGGCACTGGACCCCCACATGGACCCCCACTCCCCCTTTGCCCTCATGTACCATCTTTTCCTAACAAACTCTCGTATTGCCGTCTCTGCTGCCACCCCTACCACCTCTGCTGCTCAGGCACTGGCCAACCTCCACATCCGTCATCTCCACCAGACCCTGGAACATGACCTCGTCCAACTGATGCACCAGTTGGACATGACCGACTTCATTATCGACATTAATTGATACCTCCAAAACCTCGCCACTACTGGCGACAACCACATCTCCACCCCATCCGCATCCTCCAAACTGCTTTCTGCTCAAGAAGTCACCACCTTAGATCATGCTGATGACTACTGGGCTGGTAACCAAGAAGTCAGGTCTCTTCCCCCCAATCACCCTCACTACCACGAGGCATGTTATCAATGCCACCGCCCTGGGCACCGCCATCCCCTCTGCCCATTCTATCAATGCCCCATCTGCCATAGGCAATCCCCGGGACACCCCCAACGCGCATGCCCCATGTGCCCACGAACACCCCACGTATTTGCTTCTTCCTCCTCAAACTCGTCTATGCACCAATCCCCCCATTCCTTGCACTCTTCTTTCTCGCGCTGTGGTCGTCCCATCCCACCAGGATGACACCCTAATGTTCGGATTCCTCGTCGGATCCCCACTCCACCCCCTTCTCCGCCAGCAGCGGATGACTACAAGTTCTTTGTCAGTGCCAAAGCTGACAACAATGAGACCAGGTCTAATTAAGGTGATTACTGAGGTTTCGTCGCAGTCTCACCCATACAATGGGGGTAATGTTATGATTCATTGGGCCCCTCTTTCTTTTCCTTACCTCACTTACCCTGTACACCAAAGGACCGTGACCCTCGCTATTCGAATCCCACTTGGGTCCTTTCTTTTACCATTATCTTTGCAATACCGCTTACTTATTTAGCGTGACTCATCCACAGTTGTATTACCAACATTATCTGATGCCATCACATCCGCTCCGTAGTGACTCAGCTTCTTCATGATTCCATTGCTTTCTATCGCTGACTCACCTTCTTCCATTGACCTACCCTTAACCATTTGGCTTGCATATATAAACCTTCGATACTCAGGTATATTTGCTATCTTAAACCTCCTGCAATTTACCTAGTATCTTGGAGTTGCTCTCGGGTTCCCCAGTCCTCATCCTACTGTTGAGTGGACGCTTCCTTCGAACCCTCGATCCGTCGCTAGTCTTGTGACGTCCCCAAGACCCGTTGATCCCTCGGTCCTCAATGGTCTCCAGAACCTCAGCCAAGGAAGACCCTTGAGCAGACTCCTCTCTGACCTGACATTAGTCTTACGCTGGCCTTCACCTCCCTGCCAAGGAACCACCTCATCAGGCCCCCTTGTCCTGTCAGCTGTATAGCAACAGTAAGCCCCTCGAACCTCTGCAGGCCTACACTCAACCATGTCAAGCGTAACAAAAGGTCTAAGATCTCCCTTGATCAGCTATCATCATATAAGCCTCCACCATAGCCCACCAATGCCCCAGAAACCCTAGACCCTATCCCCACCTTGTGTCGAGAAGGGAAACCCTTGACTCATTGGACACCAACGAACCCTCTTCAGAGAACCCCATTGACACTGATGAAGACCTCGTCATTCCTCAACAACCTGAGGACCTAGAACTTGCCCATCGACTCTCTGCAGCACTTAGTATCCCCAGAGTACCCACCCCACCATCTCCAACCCCAGTCAATTGCCAACCGGCATTTACCCCACCAGCTCAAGTCACCATGACGGCCAAACCCACTGAACTCTGTTGGGGAGCTCCCAATGCCATGTCCTGGTTATCCACTGTCCAGACCTACCTCATCATAAACAAGGCTGTTTATGATGACGACAACAAGAAAATCACCTACACATTGTCCTACATGAAAAAGGACTCAGCTGCCATCTGGGCCTCTATCTTCCGGAAGGAAGCCATCACCGTCAACTCCTTCAGGACGTTCGCTGACTTCCTCATCAAATTCAAGAGTGCTTTCAAACACCAAGTCACCAAGAATCACGCCATCAACTGGCTTCATTCGGAATGCCTCATCCCTAAGAAAAATGGATCTTATGGTCCTGAACTCACTCAGCATATCGCTGAGTTTAGAAACAATGTTGCCCTCTTGGGTATCACTGATCAGAATGTCCTGATCAACTACTTTGCCACTGGCATTCCCCCTTCCCTCTCCCACCATATCCTCTCCATAGACACGGTCCCCACAAAATTTGATGAATGGTACTCAAAAGCTGTTTACTTTCAGATTCAGAACGATCGCTCCCAGACCATCGTCAACCAACACTGCACCCACTGCACCCCCGCATACCGGTCTTACCAGACCCCCTCCACCTCCTTCCATTCCCAGAAAATCTGTGATCCTGACGCCATGGACGTTGATGCAGTCAATGCCCCCAGACCATCTAAGCTAACTCCTGAAGAGTGGGAGTGATGCTTCAAAGAAGGGCGTTGCCTACACTGTAGGCAGAAAGGCCACTGAGCCAATGCCTGCAGAAAATACCCCAAGGAACCTTGTAAGACTTTGGTCAAATGAGTCGAACAGGTTGACAACGACCTCCCCAAACTTCAGACCTGCGACGATGATGATGATGATGACCTCACAGTCTGTCATGTCCAATTCACCCTTCCCCCCAAGAAGGATTTTTAGAATGGAGACCTCAACTGACACGGGACTCTCCTAAAATACAACATGTAACTGTACCTACACTGCCTGGCTCAATGCAAATCCCTGTCCAAATCATTGAACCCTTGCACACGTTAAAAACTGTCGACACCCACGCCCTCATTAATAGCAGCACTGATATCTCTTGCATCGATTGGGGCTTTGTCTGCAAAAACAAACTCCCCACCATCCGACTCCCCTCCCCCCTCAACGTCACCAATCTCAACCAGGGACCCACGGACAAAGGAGGAGTTCGTTTCACCACCGAACTCTTCATTCATATCGAAGGACTCACTTACAAAGTCCTATTCTATGTCATGGATTGTGGTCGACAAAACCTCATCCTTGGTCTCCCATGGTTGAAAGCCGTCAACCCCACCATCGACTGGTTCGGTCAGACTCTCTCCATTAACGAGTCCACTGACCAATCCAAGGAGCTCTATATGCTCCACAAAGTTGACTTAAACCAATATGAAACATGTTTCCAACAGTTTAAGCCCTCCCCTCAACCTCCTCGCCACGTCCAAGTAGACTTTTTCTATGATGGATGCCTCTATGAATACCTTGATTACAAGACTGAACCACAATACCTCCACCATGCTCGTGACAACTACACCATCGACCGCATCATCCCCAAAGGTGATCCTCTCATCGCCAAGCTCACAAACTCTACTGAGTTGGCCATGGCTGCCAAAAAAGCCAAACCCAAGGTCACCCTCCCCCCAGAATAATTTGACTTCACCTCTGTTTTCTCGAAAGAAGCCATGGACCACATACTCCCCTCATGTCCTTATGATCATGAGATCAACCTAGACCAATCCTTCATACCCAAAGTTGGAAAGATCTACCCCCTCTCCCCAGACAAGCGCAAGGCCACGGAAACCTTCCTCGACAAAAATCTTGCTTCAGGCAAGATACGCCCCTTGAACTCCCCCCAAGCTTCCCCATTCTTCTTCATCAAAAAGAAGGATGGGGGACTCCATTCATGTCAGGACTACAGGCACCTCAACGAGCATACCGTTTGTGATGCCTATCTCCTTCCCTTGGTCTTCGATCTCATTAACAAACGCCATGATGCCAAGGTCTTCACAAAGTTCGATGTTCAATGGGGCTACAACAATGTCCAAATCAAAGACAGACATCAATGGAAAGCTGCCTTTATTACCCATAAAGGACTCTTTGAACCGACTGTAATGTTCTTTGGTCTCACCAATTCCCCCGCCACCTTCCAATGGTTCATGAACAACTCCTTCCACAATATGATCACCGAAGGATGGCTCATCATCTACATGGACAATCTCCTCATTTTCTCTCCCAATAAGAAAAACCACACTGAATGAACTAAGCATGTCCTCCAGCGCATGAAGGAACTCAACCTTCACCTCAAACTCGAGAAATGCAACTTCGCCACTAAAGAAGTTGAATACCTCGGAATAATCATTAAACCCAGTCAACTCGCCATGGACCCTGTCAAGCTTGATGGGATTGCGTCCTGGCCCACCCCAGAGAAACTTTGTGATGTCCGCTCCTTCCTCGGCTTCGCCAACTTCTATCAGCAATTCATCCCTGATTACTCCTCAGTCACCCGCCCCCTCATTGATCTCACCAAGAAAACCACCCCCTGGACCTGGTCCCCCGAATGCCAGAAGTCCTTTGAAAACCTCAAAGAACTGTTCCTTGCCTGCCCAGTCCTTCAACTCTCCAACCTCTCCGCTCCATTTGCTATTGCGACAGACGCCTCCAAGTCTGCTTCAGGAGCTATCCTCCTTCAGACAGATACCAATGGGAATTGGCACCCCTGTTCCTATCTCTCCCAGTCGTTCTCACCCACAGAACGAAACTATGACATTTACGATCGAGAACTCCTCACTATCATGCGAGCTTTAAAATTCTGGCGCCATTACCTCCACAGCAGCTCCCACCCGGTCCAAGTCTTTACAGACCACAAGAACCTGACCTACTTCCGGTCAGCACAGAACCTCAATTGCTGACAGGCCCATTGGCTCCTCGACCTTGCAGATTTCGATCTGACCATGATCCATGTCCCTGGTAAACTCCTTGCTGGCCTGTTAAGTGTGGGTCTGTCGGAGACTGGGCAGCGAACTCCGGAGCGCCGGAGTTGGTCGGAGGGGGTAGGGACTTCGGCTTCACCTTATGTGGTGCATCCTTGTCCAGTTCCATTGTCCCTGATTTACGAGGGGAGCGGAGTGGAGGTACAGAGTGACCAGAGGGCAGAGGAGAGTTGTCAAGACTCAAGCGAGAGAACTCGTTGATGAGCTCAATGACAGAGGAGAGAGCAGAGGATGGAACTAAGTTGATATTCGAACTGAGGGGCTAAGACATATTACAGTGGGTTTATATACGGAGGTCAAAGTCCGAATGTAGTAAAGTCAGGGTCAGAGCAACAGAGGAAACAGAGTACCGCTGCTGTGCTGGTCAGTTGCACAGCCGGAGCTGTGCGCCTTACCCTGAGCACCACAGTGATGGAATGGAGACTAACTACGAAGAGAACAAAGGGAAATGTAACATAACGTACATGAATGAACGCAAGAAGTAAAGCGGACACGGAGTAGCGGAGGACATATGGAGTGGAAGAGCGGAGATGATATACATGGAGGAGCAGAGGGGACTTAGCGAGAATTTGGGATATGACAGTATCCCCCTCTTAGGCCTGAACCCCTGAAGGCCAAAGCGGCAGCTAGGTCCATCCGTGTGGTAAGTGAAAATGTGACGGGGTGGATAAGTGACATGAGGGTGCGCGTGGAGTGGACGGCAAAGCATTGTCTAAGCGATTGTGGAGCGGAGTCGGAAATTGCCGACAGGGGCCATATAAGGTGGGGGTTGCGCGCTTCAACTCTCTAACTTTCTTCCTCATGTCTTCTACTCTCAACGACATCACCGACATTCGCATGTGGGCCGACATGTGTCTCGTGGAGGATGACGAGGACGACGATGAAGTGTTCAAGGTGAAGGCGGCGGAGCGGTGACGACGCGTGAAGGCGCGGAAGGAAGAGGAGCACCGACGGGCGGAAGAGGAGGCGCGAAAGCATGAGGAAGAGGCGTGTAAGCGTCAGGAGGAGGAAGAGCAGGCGTGGCGTGAGGCAGAAGAGGCCGAGCGTCGCAAATGCGAGGAGGAGGAAGCTGCGAGGCATTGCGCGGAGAAGGTCGCGGCAGAGCAGTGCGTGAAGGAGAAGTCATCAGAGGCAACAGACGTGGACGCGGGGGTGAGTGTGCCAATACGGGGTAGGAGAAGGGAGCTAACCACCCAACAGGACAAGCAGACGCTGCCAGTCGGGCTGCCCAAGCCCTGCCAAAAGGGCAAGGGGAAGGAGAAGGCGGTCGAGCCGCAGATCGACCATGCACCGGACATGTGCTACTGGTGCCACCACCTCAACATTGAGTGCGTGCTGGCACCAGGAAGGAAGGCATCGTCATGCGTGGCGTGTGTCGGCATCAAGCAGCGATGCGAGCGGCCGACAGACGAAGACGATGAGGTCAAGGTCGTGGAAAAGCCGGCGCCAAGGAAGCGGAAGGCGGGCCCAGAGGCGACAGGGTTGAAGAAGAAGGCGAGGATGGAGACAAAGGATGAGCGGCTCACGGACGGGCCGTGGATGGAGCTTGCCAGTGCAATGATGGAAGTCACCAAGGCCATCCGGGACCTGGTCCAGATCCAGCGCCGAGACATGAGGAAGCGGGAGGAGGAAGCGACGCATCACCACCGCAACCAAGAAAACCAGAGGATGCAACTGCAAAACATAGTGCAGGCCGTCCGGAATCTGGGGTACGAAGGAGAAGTGTCAGCGATGTGGTGGAAGATGAAGAACCGCGTGTCCAAGGGGACACAGGTGGAGGTGGTGGAGTCGGAGGAGTCGGAGGAAGAGGTGGAGGTCCAGACGGAGGAGAAAGGGACCGAGGCGGAGAAGAGTGGCGCCGGAGATGAGGCGGATGCCGAAGGAGAGGACATGGAGATGGGCGGGCAGTAAGGCCCTAAGTACATTGTATTAGTAGTTTTTCTTTGTATAATGTTTTCTTTTCTTTTCTAATGTGATTTGATCAATTAAAAATGAGATGGAGTAAAATGGAGAAAAGGAAATATAGCAGAGTTTTTGTATGGAGATTTTGTCGAAACTACTAAATGGAGGAAACTGAGACGGAGAGAAATCTATGTAAGCGGAGGAAAACAGAATCAAGGTATATGGGGATCAGGCTTATCTGGATACCGGAGATGAAACTCTGCGACAAGTTCTGATATGTGATCTAATTCTGTTGTGAGTAACCAGGAGGTTTCTTCATCGGTACCTTCATAGCCGGACCAATGGACTAGGTAGAGTATCTTGCAAGTCTTTCGCCAATGGTCTATCTTGGAGTTGAGGATCTCGGAGATCTTGTACTTGGGTTTGCCATCAACCTCAACCAGAGGGGGCGGAGGTTGGACACGATTGGGGATACTATTGGGGACCGAAGGTTCAAGTTGTAAGATGTGGAAGACTAGGTGAATGGACTTCATTGAGTCGGGAAGGCGGAGCGTGAAGGAGATGGAGCCAGCTTGTGCAATGATCGGATACGGACCTAAATTCTTCTTGGAGAGCTTTTTAGATGGACGAGTCGAATTAAAATACTTTGCTTTGATGAAGACCAGATCTCCGACTTTAAAGTCAGGGGCCGGAGATCGTTTTGCATCAGCGGGTCCTTGGTATCGCTTCTGTGCTGTGGCTATTTCTTCACGGAGGAATTCATGGAGGGAGTCGAGGTCGACCGAGTATTCTCTGGCATGAGCAGAGGTGAGATCACGTTCGGGGTGGACGGAGATGTTGGGGTGGTAACCCTTGTTAGCGAAGAACGGAGAGATGCCAGTAGTTGCATTCGGAGCATTGTTGTAGGTGAACTCCGCGAGGGGCAGGAGTTCAGCCCAGTTGTCCTGCTGATAGTTGCAATAAATGTGGAGGTACTGTTCCAGCATCTGGTTCATCCGCTCAGTCTGTCCGTCACCCTCGGGGTGGTACCCACAGGTAAAGTGAAGGCGAATATCAAGCGCTTTGCCAAGAGAATGGAAGAAATGAGATACAAACTCGGAACCTCAGTTGGAGGTGATATGGGATGGTACTCCGTGCTTCGAGAACACATGGAGTAAGAATAACTTGGCCAACTCCAGGGAAGTCACCTTGTCATCCATCGGAATGAAGATGCATTGTTTGGATAGGCGATCCACGACGACAAGGATGGTGGTGTGACCGGAGAAGCCTGGGAGTTGCTCAATGAAATCCATAGATATGGAATTCCATGGCTTCTCAGGGATTGGGAGCTGTTTAAGAAGCCCATAGGGCTTGTGCCTCGGAACTTTCATGCAAGCACAGGCAGTACAAGAGGATACGTACTCTTTGACGAAGGTACGGATGCCTGGCCAGGTGTATTCATGGCGGATTAGTTCCAGAGTGTGGTTTTGACTGAAATGACCAGAGAGGGGATGATCATGCTTGAAGCGGAGAACGCGGAGACAGAGGTTATTGATGTCGGGCATGTACATGTGGCCATCGAGATGGAGATAACCATCTGTGTCTATAGTCCAGCAAGAAGCAGAGGGAGTGTCGGAAACAGGGTCAAAAGATGGGTCGGGAGGTCCGGTCATGTGGATCGCAGCAAGAGGGTCGGATGGGAGGGTGGAGAGGATATCACTGTGGAGTTTCTCGAGGTCGAAAAGCATACTTGCGCGGAGGATGGGGAATGCAAGGTACATAGCTCGTAGGGATGCAGCGAGTTGCTCTTGGGTGAAAACGGGGCGGAAATTGTGCGGATTGACTTGAGTGTAGTCCTTATCCCCCTCTTTGGGATAGATGTCCCAGCGTCTAGTGAGGGCATCGGGTTTAGCACCAAGTCGGCCAGGGTGGAAACGGATGATCATGTTGAATTGGGAGAGGAACTCCGACCAGCGGGCTTGCCGGCAGGTCAGGAGTTTAGTGGTGGCGAAGTACTCTAGGTTTTTATGGTCAGTGACCACATCAACCGGAGTCGCAGAGCCTTCGAGGTAATGCTGCCAGGTGTGGAATGCTTCGTGAATTGCTAATAACTCCTTGTCGTGGGTGTCGTAGTTGAGCTCCGGAGAGGTCAACGTCCGAGAGTAGTAGGAAACGGGATGGACCTCCGCATCGGGGCACTTCATGGAAAGAATACCTGCAATAGCATAGTTGGAGGCGTCGGTTTCTACAATAATCGGAGCGTCAGGAGCCCAATGCGTAAGAATAGGAGCGGAAGTGAAAGCGGTTTTCAGCGCCTGGAAAGTGGAGCAGCAGGCATCCGTGAATTGCCAAGGGACACCCTTACGGGTGAGGCGAGTAAGCGGAACGACAATTTCGGAGTAATTGTGGATAAACCGTCTATAGAAATTAGCAAATCTGAGGAAGGATTGGACGTCCTTGACCTTCCGAGGTTCAGGCCAGTCGAGGATCGACTGGACCTTATCTGGGGACATGGTGAGGCCAGACGGAGACATCCAATAACCTAAGTATTCTGTGGAGTCCATACGGAACTCACACTTCTTGGGTTTTGCATAAAGTCTGTGTTTGCAGAGATGGCGGAGAACTTCCTTAACATGCTCCTTATGGGAGGCCATGTCTTCGGAGAAGATGAGAATGTCGTCAAGGTACACAATGACGCTAACGTCCAAAAGATCAGCAAAGACAGTGTTAATGAACTGTTGGAATGCCGCCAGGGCGTTCGTAAGACCGAACGGCATGACAAGCCATTCATAGGAACCATACCGCATGCAGAAGGTGGTTTTCCATTCATCGCCCTCAGCAATACAGACCAGATGATACACATGCCGAAGGTCGATTTTGGAGTACACCTTGGCACGGCTTGGGGCATCGAGGAGGTTGGAGATGCGGGGAAGTGGGTAGCAGTCTTTCTTGGTGATCTTGTTGAGTCCTCGAAAATCGATGCAAAGGCGGAGAGAACCATCCTTCTTGTGGATGAAGAGGACTGGAGCAGCATGTGTGGAGGAGGTGGGTCAAATAAATCCTATGGAGAGATGCTTGTCTAGGAAGGCGTGGAGAGACTCAAGTTTGGAAGGGGAGAGAGAGTAGGTGGTGCCGAGCGGAGGAGAGGTACCTTCTTCAAGATCAATCTTGAGATCATGTTCACAGTGAGGGGGCAGAGTATCTGCCTGTCATTTGCTAAACACATCGGAGAACTCATGATATTCCAACGGAACATCAGAGAGATTAATCTGTTTGGGAGGTTCAGTAGCTGCGGTGCGGAGATCACCTTCTCTTGGTTGAATGTGCATGCTGAACTGCACGGAACCTTGTAGGCGACAGGCCAGCGCAAATGCGGGAGCATTGATGAGAGCGATGGGCGGAGCCTTGCAGTCGGAGAAATGTGGTAGATCTGGAGAGGGGACAACCGGAGGCGGAGATGCCTTAGGAGTTGGGGGCGAGCTTGGAAGTGCGGGACTGGGCTGCAGAATAGAACGGAAAGAGATACTGCTTGTGACCCAGTCAATCAACGGATTGTAGCAGGTAAGCCAGTTGTGTCCAAGGACCAAAGCGCAGGAGCCATCCAGCGGGGTGATGTAGAATGTCATCGGGGTGATATCACTGGTTTCAAAGAGGACGGAGAGGTCGATAGCTTGAGTGATGGTGGAATTTGATGTGCCATCGAAGAGATGGAGCATAAGCAGAGGGACAGTGTAGGTGGAAAGATTGTTCTTATTCACAAAAGCGGTGTCTATGAAACAGTCGGAGGAGCCAGAGTCTACTAACGTGGGGAAAGGATGGAGATCATATGATACAAGAGAGACGGAGGGCATAAGAGATCGGGGATCTGAGAGAGCGGACATGTTGAGACGGCACTCCTTGGTTGCACATTCAGAGTCAACACGACCATCCGGCTGTGCAGAGCTACGGAGGTCGCACTCTATTTTTTTGCCTTGGAGGAGGCTTCCGGTTTAGCTTCCGGAGTTGTCTTGGTGGCATGTGCTTTGGATGCCTTTGAAGTCGACCATGGGCAATCCTTAGCTATGTGGCTGCCTTGACCACAGAACATGCAGAGTTTATTGTCGAAGCGGCGTTTGCGTTCGGCAGCGGTCAGCTTGCCGTCTTTGCCGAGCTTTGAAGAGAGGTCAGGCTTAGGAGGAGAGTTGGAGGTACCAGAGGTACCAGGAGCGGGGGAAGTGGTGGCAGATTTGCCCTTGGAACTGTTGCCCTTTGATCTGCCAGACTTGTTGTCGGACTTGGTATCAGATTTGGCGTCGGAGGACTTGTTGCCGGATGGCTTCTGCTGATGGTTAATCTCAGACTTACGCTCCCAGTAACGCGCGTTGATTGATTGCGCGAGGTGACAGAGTGCGGTGAGCGTTGCAGGCTTGCCGACATGGGAGATTTTGTCCTTGATCCTGTCTGGGAGGCCGTTGTAGAAATGGTGATGGAGGGCACCTTCTCCATAGCCACGGACTTGCGAAGCAATCCTATTGAAGTCTACAACGTACTTGTTGATATGCTGCATGTCCTTCATTGCGAGGTTGTGGAGCTGGTGCTTGGCATCTCCGATGGGGTCGTGAGGACCGAAATTGATCTGCAACTTGAGCACGAAGTCCCTGTAATGATCCATCCAGCGAGGATGGAATTGAGGGTCCTCTGCGTCGAGGAGGTCGGGTTCGAACCATTCTATGGCCATGCCCTTGAGGTAAGACTGCGCAAATGTGACTTTGGCGCGGTCCGTCCTAAAGGCCCTAGGCTGGTCTTGAAAGTTCAGCTCACACTGAACCAGGAACGTACGGAGTTTCCGAGGCTCCGTGCCGTCAAACTGGTCAGGCTCGTGAACCTTGGTCTGCTGGCTTCCAGACTCGGTGGGACGGCAATTGGCACACAACAGTCCACAGATGGCGTCAGCCAAATTGGTGAGCACATCCTGCGGGACCAGAACATTTTTGTCTTCATCTTTGTCACTGTCATGTCTGTCGCCAGGGTTGGGGTCATTGCCGGGTCCTGGGGGACCACCAGCGGGATAGTCATCATCATCATCATCTGGCAGGTTGAGTTCGTCCAGGTTAAACCCATCAGAATTGTGGTCTGACGGTTCATCGTCATGCAGAGGAGGAGAAGGATGATGACGCCATGGTGTGTTGAACCCGCCAGGTAGAGGCTGTTTGGTGTGGGAGCTGTCTGTTTCATCGCCTTCATTGATGACTTCTTCAATGCAAGCGCCTGGGATTGGAGACCTCAGTTGGCGTGGTGCCTGCGATGCGGAAGCGAAAGTCTGACAGGCGGAGAAACTGCGGAACTCATCGACAACAGCTGGTCCGCGACATGAACTGGTGAAAAACGATAACGGATGGTATAGTGGGGGAGCGGCCGAAGCGTGCTTGTTGTCAGAGGCCTGGTGCATCCGCGATCGGGATCGCATTTGCATGGTATATGTGGCCATGGGTGATTGTTGATTGTTGGAGGAAAGAGATGAGAACTCGGACAAGCGTGAGTTCAAATATACTGTTAAGTGCGGGTCCGTCGGAGACTGGGCAGCGAACTCCAGAGCACTGGAGTTGGTCAGAGGGGGTAGGGACTTCGGCTTCACCTTATGTGGTGTGCCCTTGTCCAGTTCTGTTGTCCCTGATTTACAAGCGGAGCGGAGGTACGGAGTGACCAGAGGGCAGAGGAGAGTTGTCAAGACTCAAGCGAGAGAACTCGTTGACAAGCTCAATGACGGAGGAGAGAGCAGAGGACAGAACTAAGTTGATATTCGAACTGAGGGGCTAAGACATATTACAGTGGGTTTATATACAGAGGTCAAAGTCCGAATATAGTAAAGTCAGGGTCAGAGTGACGGAGGAAACAGAGTACTGCTGCTGTGCTGGTCAGTCACACAGCCGGAGCTGTGCGCCTTACCCTGAGCACCACAGTGATGGAATGGAGACTAACTACGAAGAGAACAAAGGGAAATGTAACATAATGTACATGAATGAATGCAAGAAGTAAAGCAGACACGGAGTAGCGGAGGACATATGGAGCGGAAGAGTGGAGATGATATACATGGAGGAGCGGGGGGGACTTAGCGAGAATTTGGGATATGACATGGCCCCAATGCCCTCTCCTGCCGCCCAGATTTCATCCCTTCGGATGATGCTGACAATGAAGGAATCACCCTCCTCCCCCTGTCCTTGTTTGTCATCGTCATCAATGCCATGCTCCAGGAGCACATCTCATCTCATTCCAAGATGGACCCCTTCATCCTCAAGGCCCTTCAATCCCTTGATGGAACCATTCCCCCAGCTTTCCGGTCTCACCTGTCCAAATGGCAATACAAAGATGGCATCCTTACCTTCCAAGGATGTGTTTATATTCCCCCTGATGAATCTCTCCGGTGGTCCATCCTCCAGCACTGCCATGACCACGAGACTGCTGGTCACCCTGGTTATCTCAAAACTTGTCAGCTCATCGCCGCCGAGTTTTGGTGGCCAGGCCTCGCTCAATACATACACAAGTATGTTGAAGGCTGTGCCTCGTGTCAACAACACAAAGCCAACACCCACCCCACTATTCCTCCGCTCACCCCCATCCGTTCCACCTGTACCCACCCCTTCCAACAGATCTCGTGTGATCTGATCACTGACCTCTCCGACTCCTCGGGCTTTGATACTCTCTTGGTCATGGTTGACCATGGCCTTACTAAGGGGGTAATTCTCTGCCCTACAAAGAAAACCATTACCGCTGAAGGGGTTGCAGCCCTCTTTTTCCACAAAGTCCTCCTCCGATTCAGTCTTTACGACAGAATCATCTCTGATTGAGGCCCTCAGTTTGCCTCCGCCTTCGCCAAAGCACTAGGAAAAGCCCTCAACTACTTTCTCATGCTCTCCATCACATACCACCCCCAGACTGATGGTGAAACTGAATGGGTCAACCAAGAAGTCAAGACCTACCTCCGCATCTTCTGTGGGAGTAATCCCACCACATGGTCCAAACTCATTCCCCACGCTGAGTTTGCTCACAATCACCACCCCCATTCTGTCACTGGAAAGACCCCGTTCTATCTTATGATGGGATACGAACCCTGTGCCCTTCCCTTGGTTATCACCGACTCCCACATCCCCGCCATTGAAGACTGCCTTAAAACCCTCGTTGCGGCCCACAACGAAGCCCTCGCTGCCCATGAACTTGCTAGCCAAGTTATGGCATCCCAAAACCACCGCTCCTTCACCCCCTTCACCAAAGGAACCAAAGTCTGGCTCAAGGCCCGAAACCTCAAATGCTCCGTTGTCAACCCGAAGTTCACCCCGAAATGCAAAGGACCCTTTACCATTGTTAAGGTGCTACATATCTCCCATCACCTATAAACTACACCTCCCACGATCGTGGAAAATCCAGTATTCCACGCGTCCCTCCTATCCCCCTATTGCGAAAGCCCTGTTCACAGGCTGAACTACCCCTCCCCACCACCTGACCTCATTGATGGGCATGAAGAATATGAAATCGAGAAAATCAACTGCCATCACAGACCTCCGTCCTTCCATTCCTTCCAGATCCGATGGAAGGGATACACAGCCGAAGAAGACTCCTGGGAACCCGCACGGAACCTATGAAACTCTGCATCCCTCCTCAATGACTATAAACATTGTCATTTGATCTCCTTGATCTCCAACAAACCCACACCCCTCACAATCATGTCTATCACCCTCTCCACACCCTCTCCACACCCTCTCCTGTGCCCAGCAATGTTCTCTCTGATGTCGCCGAAGCTGGCTGGTCCACTACCACCCCCGCCAACAACCCCCTCGAACTCAGCAACACACCTATCCCTGTACCCCCCCCTGTTACAAGTAAGTGCAGTTCTGAAGGTTCTGAAACTGGTTCCCGCGGTTCCGACACTTCTGAGGTACCTTCCCGTGATTCCGAAGGTTCTGGAATTCTGGAACCATCAGAACTCTTCAACACTCTTCTACCAGAATGGAAGCCTGAGGACGGACTACCCGTAGAATGCTATTGGACTCTATTTCCCGAAGACTATGCTCCATATGGTCATATGGAGATTCCTATTCTTGATTCACCCTGTTCCTCCCTTGTTCCACTTTTGTAACTCTTACCATGTGTCCCCAGAACCATCTTGTCCATGGACCTCCGCTCCTCCCGTCATCCTCCTTTTGATGGCAGTGTTGTCCCATTCTTACCATTGATCCATGAGGCCGTTGTAATGTACCATGTGTCCTGTCCCATTGCCCTTCCATTCCAAGATGGTTCCGGACTGTATAAGTAGCTAGTTGTCACCTTGTATATTCCTCAGCTAGATCTGCGCAATTATACGCAGTGTTTAGTCTCAGCAGAGAACCCTTCGGACCTACAGGACTTTGTGTCGCCTTTGAGGACACACTGAGACTAGATGTTGTGCAAGTGTAACACCCCCTCCCTGATCCAATGCCTTCACAACGATGCAGAAGGCATCCCCTCTGCATGGCCTGGCTTTAGCTGGACCCACCCCGAACTCCTCGTTCCCACTACTATACCCATTCCCCTCACCCAACGAATCTCCAACCACTCCACTCGCCTCCCATTGTCCATACCTCCTGCTGCACTACCCAACCACCCCACACCCCTCGATGATGACCTCGCCGCCACCATTGCCACTGAACTCCAAGACTCCAGTCTCGCCATGGCGCTGGACACCCACATGGAACCCCACTCCCCCTTCGCCCTCATGTATCGTCTTTTCCTGACAAACTCCTGCATCGCCATCTCTGCTGCCACCCCCACCACCTCTGCTGCTCAAGCACTGGCCAACCTCCACATCCATTGTCTCCACCAGACCCTGGAACACGACCTCGTCCAACTGATGCACCAGTTGGACATGACTGACTTCATTATCGACATTGATCAATACCTCCAAAACCTCGCCACTATGGGCAATGACCACATCTCCACCCCATCCGCATCCTCCAAACCCCTCTCTGCTCAAGAAGTCGCTGCCCTAGATTGTGCCGATGACTACTGGGCCGGTAACCAAGGAGTCTGATCCCTTTCCCCCAATCACCCTTGCTACCACGAAGCATGTTATCAATGCCGCCGCCTTGGGCACCTCTGTCCCCAGTGCCCATTCTATCAATGTCCCATCTGCCACAGGCAATCCCCAGGACACCTCCAATGTGCATGTCCCATGTGCCCACAAACACCCTGCGCATTCGCTTCCTCCTCCTCGGACTCGTCTACATACCAGTCCCCCCATTCCTCGTGCTCTTCTTTCTCATGCTGCGGTCATCCCATCTCCCCTGGATGACACCCCAATGTTCGGATCCCCTGTCGGGCCCCTACTCCTCCCCCCTCTCCACCGGCAGCAGATGACTATGAGTTCTTTGTCAGCACCGAAGCTGACAAAAATGAGACTAGATCTCATCAAGGTGACTACTAGGGTTTCGTCGCTGTCTCACCCATACAACGGAGGTAATGTTATGATTCGTTAGGGCCCCTCTTTCTTTTTCCTCATTTCACTTACCATGTACACCAAACGGACCCTGACCCTTGCTGTTCAAGCCCCGCTTGAGTCCTTTCTTTTACCATTATCTTTGCAATACCGCTTACTTATTTAGCGTGACTCATCCACAGCTGTATTACCAACATTTATCCAATGCCATCACATCCACTCTGTAATGACTCAGCTTCTTTGTGATTCCATCACTTTCTATCACTGACTTACCTTCTTCTATTGACCCATCCTTAACCATTTGGCTTGCATATATAAACCCTCGATACTCAGGTGTATTTGCTATCTTAGACCTCCTGCAATTTACCTAGTATCTTGGAGTTGCTCTCAGGTCACCCAGTCCTTGTCCTACTGTTGAGTGATGCTCCCTTTGAATCCTCGATCCGTTGCTAGCCCTGCAACGTCCTCAAGACCCATTGATCCCTTGGCCCTCAACAGTCCCAGAACCTCTGCCAAGGAAGACCCTTGAGTGGACCCCTCTCTGATCTGACGTTAGTCTTATGCCGGCCTTCGCCTCCCTGCCAAGGAACCACCTCATTAGGCCCCCTTGTCCTGTCAGCTGTATAGCAACAGTAAGCCCCTCGAACCTCTGCAGGCCTATGCTTGACCACATCAAGCATAACAGTTTTCAGGCTTGTTCTGCTTGATGTCCGCAAACATGATGGCCGATTCAACCCCTGTGCACAAACTCAATAAGTCAAACATGCTATTAATGCCATCACCTTGCATGTCCTGTGCATACATGATATACCAATATTCTAGCATGCTCATCATCAGCTTGATTTGCTCAATGGTTTTCATCACAAGTGGACATGAGGGGGATGTATGCAATAAAGTAAAGACATCCTGCTTGATGAGCATCTTGGTTCATGTACCCATTGAGTTTCCATTGCTTCATTGTTTGGTATGTCTGTAGAAACATTCCTGTGCATTTGACGATTGCGAGGGTGTATATGACTGTGCTTTTGATGACTTAGGGAAAGATGGCTAACATTCTGCCCAAGGATACAAGGTCAAAATTTGCCATGTACAACATAAGCAACTTGATATTTGACTGTCAACCACTGTGATGGAAAGCAAAGGTGGTGAATTGATTTATGCTTGGTTAGCAACTCACACACCAGACAGATTCTTTAGGGGTTACCAGGATGAGAGAGATCTCCAACATAAGCAATGCCAGTAGAATCACAAAAACCAGTCTTGACTGATTATACATGACCCATATGTGAAGAAACATCATCACTGTCATTATATCAATTAGAGGTTCTGTTCACAAGACAGTGAGGCAGAAGGACTGAAGCAGGCTCAGGAAGCTGCAGTGACAAGGCCTGAGGGGAAGCACCAAGAGGCTACCCAGCGGGAGGCCTTCCAACTAAAGCAGCATTTGCTATGTTATATGAGTCCAACTCTAGTACTGAACCCTGTCCGATGGCGGGCAAGCTGGGTGACGATGGTGTGCAAGGTGGACCAGGAGGCTCAATGAGGCCTGGAGGATCACTGGTGTGCATGGGCAAGGGAGAGAGACAAGGAACAGCCCACACTAATGGAGACAGATGCAGCAGTGCTAAGTTTTTCCAAATAGTGATGGGACTTACAGCTATTTCCATATCAATAGGCCTAATCCTGAAAAATACACACAGGTGGTGTCAGAATTTGAATCTGTGTATGGATCGATTGAATTGCAAGCATGAGATACTGAGTCCCTTGATACTGACCAACCCGAATTTCTAACTCTTGGCAGATTCAGCTTGCCAAAGTTCAGAGTCCATTTGTATGTGTATTTTTGAGGCGACTCTGGCCTATTGATATCACATTTGGTGATCTGTCATGTCCATCCCTCTGTCCCAAACTTGGCAGATCCTCATCAAGTCTGCATGATGGCTCTCCTCACACCACCAACAATGTCCAGCTTGGCACTGCTTTCACAATACCACTCCCTCAGCCTGTCCCCTGTATCACCCACCATTCTTGAAAGATGAAGGTGAGCACACACCCTGCTCTGACCACTGAGCTTTTGGCAACTTACATGAAACAATCTGCCATGCACCTCATTACACTATAGAGAATATCACCACTGCGCGCTGCTCCCAGGGTGCAAGGGAAAATGGAAGAGCCAGGAGCAGTGAGTCTCCACCCTTCATCTCTTGAAATGACATGGCCTAGTAGTTGATGCTCAAGAAAGTCATCTCTCTCAGGGACATTTATTTGCTGGCAATCTTGATGCACATCACCAAGCTCTCATACACCATCTCCAATGTTTAGACCTACACATTTAGCTCATTCTTCCATATCTTCAACTGGACATCAAGTACTTTGGCCTTGGAATAGAGCACCATGACAAGGTGCATGCCCATGTCTGCTGCACGTCCAAGGTTGAGACAAATGATATCATGATGGTCAAAGCTGTCAAGGCCACTAAAGAGTAAGAGGTTGGTATCAAGTGTACAACCACCATGCCCGATGAGGCACACATTAAAGCAGGCAGAAATGGACATTCTTTCACAGCTACCATATTATCCTATATTCTTCTAGGATCCATCCAGTGAATCCTGCTCCCACTCAGCTGAAGTTCCGGATACTACTGTTACTAGTACTACTCACTCCTCTGACAAGCCTCACTCACCCACCAGTACTACTCTATTCAATCACTTTTTCCTTATCTGCCTTGTTGCTCTCCAAGTAATGGACGGTTGATTTAGGTGTGGCTTAGATCGCTGCCTGCATGTGTTTGATAGTCCATGGGCAGTGACCCTTCATCGCCTGAATTGTCTACACTATGAAAAATACTTCCATCACCCTCGACCATTCAAGAAATGATCTACCACAGATTTGAAGGCAGGTGAACAAACACTATCAAAGAGAACTCGGCAAGGTGACAAATGCAGTGATGCCAGCTTAAGTGCCATGCCAGTGCCAGACTGCCATGCACTAGCCACTGGTACACCCACTGACAACTCAATCAGCAAGAATGTTGCCTCTTGCTTACACTCTGAGCAACTTCCAGTAGAAGAGATGATGACACCAAGCCTGCCTTGCCTGGCTGCCAGTTCCACCTTAGAGATTCCTGAACAAAGTATGTCCAACTTTCAACAGTTGAGAACTCAGGCTCATGATTCAATTGTTTACAATCAGGTATCAAATTCCAGAGCACATTGTCACCCAGAAATATAGATATCAATCAATCTGATGCATCTTGTCCTGCATGGCATAGACAATTGCCTCATCAATTTAGAGATCTCTTGCCCAAGGCTCCTCCAAGTCTTTCCTCATCCAATGAGGCCTCTGCCATACCATCTCTTCTTCCATGTGTTATATTGCATGTGTTTGACCCATTGCAAACAGCTGTCAACTCCTTTGGCATACGTCGAGAATACTGCTACCAACCAACTCATGACCCTGATGCATTTGTATCACTGGAAGATCTGTCAAACAGATGCTCAAAAGCTAGCAATGAACCACCTTCAGGAGCAATGTCTGGACGGCCTCTCCCACCTTGGCCCTGGCAATCCATGACTATATGAAGAATGATGGGCTGGATGTTATTGGGAAGTAAATAGAAGTCCACAAGCAAAGTTAATTGGCTTGCCCATACAGTCCTAATGATGGGCAACTTCTGTCCAGATAACCTCATAGGATTCAATGCGTCGACAGAGATGAAATGGTTCGACACCTCCGAGAAGGATCTGAATGTTGATGATCCATTTTTGATGAATGGATTTGTAACAGTTTCTTTGCCAACACGTCACAACCCAGCGGGCAGTGGAGAAAATTTCTCAGTCACTGGTTTCTTTCATTGAAATTTGACTGCTGTCATTTGGGCAGCATTCTCTGATGTTGGTACATCGAAGTACTTCCATTTCATGCCCTTCAAACATATATGGAGGAATCCATCTACTGGAGACAAACAAAGGATCTTTGATGAACTATATACCTCAGATGTGTGCATTAAAGCTCAGGACAAGCTTCAAAAGCAGCGTCATCCTGATGGATGCTGTCTCAAGCATGTCATTGCAGCCCTCATGTTTGCTTCCAACTCCATGCATCTAGCACAGTTTGAACATGCTTCTGCCTGGCCAATCTATTTACAATTTGGGAATGTATTGAAATACATTTGAGGAAGGACTGGTTCATTGGAAATATCTAATTTAGTTGGAATAATGCCTAAGGTAGTGTTACAATCATTTGGTATGGACTTGACACTTACAGACTGATAGCTATCATGAACTATCGTTTATAGACAGACAGACAAGCAAAAGGAACTGCACAGACTTGCTCATGCCAAATGAGAACTCATACATGGCATATGGAAGATTTTACTAGATGAAGATTTTGTTGCAGCTTATCAAGATGGAATTGTTGTACAATGCCATGACAGCATGTCACAACACATTTTTCTGTGTATATTCACATATTTAGTGGACTACCCAGAGAAGTAGTTGATTTTTTTTAAATTGTGTTTCCATCATACTGATTACTTGTGTTAGAGTACTCCTTGCCACATTATGAGACAATGGAATTTGTCCTTGTCCATGGTGTTTTGTGCCAAAATGTGAAATTTCCTGTCTAGGATCAGTCACTGACATCTCCACTAGAGTCAAGAAAGCATGCAAATATTTCCATAATCAAGTGAAGGCTGCCTGGGAAGCCATGCATCATTTTGAAAGTCCCATCAAAGAAATCAAGCCTGAGAAGGTCCTGAAGGAATTTTCGCTTGTACCTACATTTGTATGCTTCTGTTATTCTCAACATCCTATCCTACTCACTGACAAGATATGAAGAACACATTTGCAGATATCCTGGGTGCATTTGGATGTGATATATTCAAGATTTTGACTGTGGATCTGATGCATGAGTTTGAACTGGGGGTCTTTAAGGCTGTGCTTCAACATCTTTTCCATTTGCTTTACACTGTCAATCAAAAAGCATTCAAAGAAGTAAATTCACGGTAGGATTTTGAACTATCGACAAAAAAAAATAGGATTAGCCATGCAAAATTACAGATACCATGCCATTTTATCTTTTGCCTTTAATTCAATTTGACAGTTTCCTCCAAATGTTACTGAGATGTGATATTGGCCAGCATGGCATTACAAGAATGTACTGCAGGTATGTTACATGATCATACTGTTATAATTCATTGGACCCCTCTTTTCTTTTCTACTTATAACTCATCGCATGTATTAAAGGACCTTGGCCCTTGCTGTTTGAGCCCCGCTTGAGTCCTTTTCTTTTACCATTGCTTCCTCATTACTGCTTACTTATTTAGTGTGACTCATCCGCAGTTGTATTACCAACTTCTATCTGATGCCATCACATCCATTCTGTAGTGACTCAGCTTTTTCGCAATTCCATCGCTTTCTATCGCTGACTCACTTTCTCCCTTTACCTACCCTTAACTCTTTGGTTCGCATATATAAACCCTCGATACTCAGGTGTATTCCTTATCTTAGACCTCCTGCAATTTAGCTAGTATCTTGAAGTTGCTTTTGGGTCCCCCAGTCCTTGTCCTACTGTTGAGTGGATGCTTCCTTCGAACCCTCGATCTGTCGCTAGCCCAGTGACGTCCCTAGACCCGTTGATCCCTCGGTCCTCAATGATCCCCAGAACCTCTGCCAAGGAAGACCCTTGAGCGGACCCCCCCCCTTGATCCAATGTTAGTTCTACGCTGGCCTTAGCCTCCCTGTCAAGGAACCCCCTTGTCAAAACCCCTTGTCCTGTCAGCTGCATAGCAACAGTAAGCCCTTGAACCACTGCAGGCCTATGCTTGATCACGTTGAGCATAACACATACTATTAATGGTGTTATGAACACTTACCATTTATATAGTGTGCCATTCCTGTCTTTGAAGGGCTATTTCCTGCTGATCAGTGGCATGCACTTGTGAAGCTTCAATTACATACAGAGCATTCAGTCAAATTGCTGGAAGAAGCAACTAGACTTCTTGGCCAGCAGCTCTGGAAGTTCAAAGATTTCACATGTTCATCATTTCCAACAACTGAGCTGCCTTTGGAAGTTGCAGCATGGTGTAGACAAAAAACTGCTCAGGAAGAAGTTGGTGTACATGGAAATAAGCAACAGTGTTGCTCAGGGGCAAGCAGCACAGCTCAAGAGAAGGGTTTCAATCTATCGACATTCAAGATACATGCTCTGGGTCACTATGTGGAGAGTATTACGTCATTAGGAATGACAGATTCCTACATGACACAAATAGTAAGCCTGCATGTGCCAGAAAATGTACATTATATTGACCTTGTGAAGGGAGAGCTTTCCCATTGACAGGTGAAAAAATACTACCACAGCACAAATAAGCATGATTCAGCATGGCAACTCTCAAAGCAAGAGAGACGCCAAACTCAAGCATGATGAGAGCAGACTCCTCAATCCTGCCAATGATGATAAGAATATGGATGATGAGATGGAAGAATACAAAAGGATCAATAATGCTGAGGATGCCGAACTTGAAGCACATGATATCTCTGAAGAATGGGTAACATGTTTACTAAATGATATGACCACCTCTGAGTCAGACGACAATGATAGTTGCATAGGGGATGAAGATGAAGAAAGTTCAGATAGCAACTGTGATCTAGATGCAGATGAGGCAGATTGTAATGCAAGTGATGTGGATGACTTCACCTTTTAGTACTACCAGCATGTACTTACTAAGCAAGCTTTTCCCTTGCTTACATGCCAACTTGAGCCTGCCAGTGCTGGTACTACTATGCAGGATTATGCTACACTGTGAACATTGATCTTTCTGTACAGACAACAGCAGCAATACTATGGCATATGAGTATTGTTAAGTCACCCCCAGGTAAGTGGTTTTCAATTCCTGGTACCTTCATCATCTCCCTGCCCCCTTCTTTACTTGCAGCTGGCTGCTTTCCTGGACTCAGATTGCACCCAGGTATGTTCCAAGTCCTTACTGTCTAGTACACTATACTTTTACTACAATAAAGATGTAAAGGTCACTCTTGACCACCTGTCCATGACACTGATTATTTCTGAATGATGTTAGTGCCACCCTCTCATGCCAGTCAGCATTTCGAATGTTGACAACACACATAGTAACAATGCCCCAACAAATGGCAGTGTCACACTGTCAACAAAGATGGCCACGACACTGCCACATTATCAACAACACTATGGTGTGACAGTGATGATACTACACTAAGTGATAGGATGATGTCAATGATGATATCAATGACCACTGGTATGTTATCCAAAAAATCACTCAATCACCATCCTGTTCAGTTGCTTGATGGTCATGATCGGTCAAGTCACTAGTCATATCTTTTCCCCTTATCGCTGCCTCCATTCTCACATATGTCCTCTCCAGGCTCATTGCTTGCCTCACACAATCCCCCCTTGCTGTCATACCCAGGCAAAGAAGCGACCATTGGCTTGGCACAGGCGCATCTTTGTCTCTATCCCTATCCTGACCACTGATCACCTTTTGACTCCAGGCAACTACCACCAGCTCTTCCATAACGCATGCCAGTACAGCCTTGCACTTGCAAAGGAATATTGTGGGGCAGTCAGAATAAATGCATTGTGCAGGGTATTCCAAACTTGTTCACTGAAACGTGACATGGCTCATGCATCTGCAGGACCAGCAACTCTACATATCAGACCCTCTCACCCTCCACCTCATTGTTGTCAAGGAGCATCACATTTATACAAAAATTGACATACATTTCGTGTTGCATCTGTATGTCAGAGTCCAACCTTTTCAACAAGGCAAACCATCTCATCTTTGGCTCTGGTCTGATTTTATCCCTTGGTATGCTCTCTCGCCTTGAGAGACACTATGAGACATCTAATTTTTCAAGGCAAACAACATAGGAAGCAGCATAAATGCTTAATCCCAAATTCTTATTTGCCAACATGCATGAATTACTCCCAGTTATCTAGCCAATAGCTCAACAGCTCTCCTCCATAATTCAATCACTGTTGTCCTGTGACCCATGTAGGTTCTTTCCCCTTGTGCTGGACTTCTCCCTTACTTGGATTAGCCATTCAAGAAACTGACTTGCTTCCTTGGCTATGTCATGGCTCTCTCAAATATGCATGTCAGACTACACTGGGTTATTCCTTTGATGCTCTCAATCCAGACAAAGAAGATGCTCTCAATCTGGACAAAGAAAATACATATTTCAATGTGATACACAACTTAGTATGTCATAGACGAGTGAGCGAGTGAGTGACTCATGCAATTTTTACACATTCAGTCCTTGTATACTCACTTTTTGCCACAGTAGTTCAGCTGCCCTCTCAGCAAAGATGTTGTTTATTTGTTTTTGCTACCTTTTTTTATCACATTGACATATGCACTCCTCTTGACATGTGCAACCCATGGCACAAAACTCTTGGCCATTGGGTCTAATTTTAGCCTTTTCCACTTAATTAGAATGTTTTATCCATCATGACTCAACCCCTTAATTCTGATTTTTGATATCATTATCTCATGATGCCAATACACATTTCAGGGCTGCTATACTTTCACAAACAAAGGTGCATATACTAGTATCATTTTTCTCATAGTATATGTATTTCATGTCCCTTCAAGAGCCTGCTACTTCACATGCCAGTGAGCAAGCAACCGACAGAGCCTTTATGTTCAGTGGCCAGTAGTAGTCCAACTTGTTCGACACATTTTGCCAGCCAAAGACAACTCTGCTGGCACATTGTTCAAGCAAGCAAGCAATTGAATTTTCAATTATCATACTCACTGCTGGTCCTGCTGCCAAAATAAGCAGACTTGCTTTGACTTATTTGGCATCTCAAAATAATCCAAGATGTCATGGTGGTGGTGAAAGGTTTCAAATTTGAAGTTATCAACTTCGAGACTCCACTGGCATGATGTTGTATTACTAGACAAAGCAAAGTGATGGGGCTGTCACTTCAGAACTCAAGTCTCATGCTGAGCCATTTCCAGGTTCAGGCCGGCGATGCCAACTCAGTGGCACATGGTGAGCTTAGTCACATACTACTCTTCCGAGTGACTGTCTGACAACCCATCTGATTTTCGATTGATCATGATACTCTGCCTGGGTGGTCAAAGAACATAGTATGAGCTACATGATCATGGTATTGGGTGGGAACTTCAAAATGTGGGGAAATGCTATGGTTGCCAGCCTGGGCTGGTACTACTAGTACTAGCCTCTTGGACTCACAGACTCGAACTTGAGCTCTCCCAGGATGCATTCAATGTCCTATTTGGCTTGGCCAAGATGAGCAAATAGGAAGTGGAGGATTGTTCATTCATGTATATTTCTCCCCAATTCTATGATGAGCATTATAATATCTTTATATTGCCTTATACCCCCAGTGAGTTTTTAGTGATATGGTCTGAGTGCGCACCAAATTATACTTGGTCAATCCGACTGCCACAAGAATGCCTGTGCATTTTGAGCAAAAATCATATGGTGCACTGCATATAGAAGATCACAAATCATTATTTTCCCCTAAAAACAAGATAGAGCATTCCACATATACAAATTTATCGCATGAGAACTGCAACTAGATTACAATGGATTGCCATGTTACATCAACTTGTCATGGATGATACTCATAGTGTGATATTGTCATAGATTTTATATAAATATATTCTATGTCCATTTCAAGTATTTTTTGCATGAAAGGTTCTTTGTCAGTGTTGTATGCCATGATCCATGGATTTCAGTGATGTAGATCATGGGTGAGCAAGTTGCCAACTGTTATCTTCTCATGCATACTACATACTCGATGACCCAAAGTGAACCTGCGCCTCACTAGCCACTCGTCAAGAACTTTCCAGCAGTCATGTCACTTAGTATTGGTTCAAAATGTGAATGGTCAACCATAATGAGTACATAACACTGCCACCAGCTCCAAATTGGTTCAGATGATCAATGCTCACAACAAATTTTTAAAGACTCTGTATATTCACAAGCATGGTCACAGTATGAGGCAAAGACTGCATAGTAAGTGATTCATGACATACACAATATTCACATGTGAACTGCATCTGACTGACTCAGTCAAGACAATGAATGTGGTTTTAGTCAGGGTCCATTATCCACATTCTATAAAAACTGATCAACCCATATCATTTTCTCAAACTCAAATGATGGTGCAAATGAGATCCACTACAAAGAGACTTCAGTTACAGCAAGTGGACAGCAACAACAGAATCCGTGAACAGGACAATGCTGCTGAACATGATACTCCACATGATGACAACCCACAACTTCCCAGGAAGCACAGACAAATAGCTGCAGAGATGCTGCCAAATAAGCTGCTTGGAAAAAACCCCAGTGAACTATGTCAGTTGAATCTTGATGTGTTATACATGGTACACAGATTTTCTTTTGCCTTATATCTGTCTGATGCTTTGCTGAGCGACAAAATGTTAGATTTTCTCTTTCTTCCACCCTCAAGACCTCTTGAATTTTGCATGCACCTGCAGGTCTTATCAGGACTTTTAGAAAGGCCCTTAGATTGCCTTTTAGGTTACTTGGTAAAACAATGAATAAACTGAAGATGGGGACTTCCTATGATGAAGTCCCACCTTATATATGTACATGAGGTCTGGTGCATGGACCATTATGTAGGGTAAGCATGGAAGCATCTAAGGTATACATGTAAGCATTCATGGAAACAAGTGGAATGTCATAGAAGGACTTGTCATCACATGATATGGAATGAGTCAGAAGTCATGTGTGAGCATATGTAAGTGTCATGTGAAAGGCAAAAAAAGATAAGTGAAATAAAGAATCCTGACATAATTCCCTCTTTAAGGATCAATGTCCACATTGATAGGTGGAATTTCGAAGAGTGAGTCATCAAGGTGCTTGTAATGACATCGGAACTCTAAGAAACCCAGATCCTCAAAGGTAGGCATTCCGGTGCAGGATAGACAGCGGCAGATAGGTTCATGGGGCAGTAAAACCAGACTGGGGGTGTTGATATCCATGGGTTGGAGATGAAGCTTCTGAGTGGGATGAGGTGCCATTGGGTGTTTGTGATGGAAGCATTTGATAGCTTCCTGTGCATGGGGCAATTCGTTGGCAGGTATCTGAAACAACTCCTAATGCCCCGCACTAGTGAGGTGTGTAATGGTCCTTTGACCCTTTGGATAAAGAGTAATGATCCCTTTGGATCCTTATGAGCAAAGAAGGAGGGAAATCTCCAAGACTTCAAAGCTGGGGACTCCAGCCTCGAAGCCCGGGGGTTTATATACTATTCTACTGTTTGTACATGTTTGGGTAAATACCATAAAGGGACATCGTACCATGATAAGGAGAAAATACATGATTGGTCGATAAAGGAACATGAGTCATAGAGAAGCGTGTCCGTGTGAAATAGAAGTAAAGAAGCATGCCTCGTGTGATGTGCATGTTGAGCATGAGGAGTGATGTCATCATGACATCATAGATAAGAGATAAGGGTCTAGCCCTTAAGCATGTGACAAGTCACGTGACTTGTGGTCTAGACTGCTGACGTAAGCAGTCACGTGATAGATTATGATGGAAAACGTCTAAGTCCCAACGACCTTGTGTCAACAGGGGTTTTCCTTATATAGAAGGCTGGGAGTTCGACTCCTGCCATGCGCGAGTTTTAAATAGGCGAAAGAGCGTTCGTAACACCGATAGTCACTTTCAGGTCTACGTAGTGTGTGATTGATCCTTCGGTGTTTGTGGTCCCATCGGCGTTGTATACTGGTATAGCCCGAGGGAGTGGTTTTTGCTCTAGTTCATGTTCTCGAACGAAGTCAATGTTGATCGCAGAGGCCATACATCCCGAGTCAATGAGTGCAACAGCTTCTACTTCCTTTCCCGAATCAGCCCTCAAAACTATAGGGATTTCAAAGGCGTTGGGGGAAGGTTTCTTTGTTCGATATCGAGGTTTCTGAGTTAATTCGAGTAGCATGAACTCGGCTGCGTCGTGGGTTGCATTCCATAGGTCCGCGATTAGCTCAGCATTGACCTCGGAGAGGCGAGTGTCGTGGACGAAGGCTCGTAAATGAGTGATGAGGCGTTCGTCAGGGATGTCATTGGCGATTTGCTTGATCCACTGAGTGGACCAAGGCTTAACGGTGGATTTCCATCCGCGATCTTTTCTTGTAAGGATCGTATACGGTGGATCCATTTCCTTTCTACTCACGACCTCAGTCTTTGTCTGCTTCTTGATCACATATTCCCTGGACGGAACAGAGGCTGTAACGCCCAAGAGGGGCAAAGGTACATTTGGCTGTTGCATAGCCGGCAAACTAGGACCTTGGCTGCTTTCGCAGTCATCGGTATCTGAGATCTGATCTACGTCAAGGAGAGAGAATTTGTTAGTGACACGACAAGGGGAATTAAGCACAGTTTTCGGTACTGCCGCACCGTCCTTCGGCTTGGTAGCCCGGGCGCCCCTGACCGTAACATTACACATACAAATTCTAACTGGTGACGTACCTTGAGAATGAGGCGATCTCATTCCTTGTCCTCTTCGACAAAATCCATTTCGTCCACTTCTCGAACTGCGGTTTCCAACTCTTCTAAGGTCGAGTATTCAACGTCGAGTCCGCAAACTTTGATATTTTTTGAACCCGGGTTCTTTTGAGAATGAACTGCGCATGGCCATGCGGATGTCTTGCCTTCCTTGGCACACCGGAAGCAGGTTCCAGTCGCTCTCGCTTTGGACATGTCCATGGGAGCGCCTCGGCCTCCAAAGACTCCTGTGGTCTCTGGGGTCACGGTGTGAGGCTCGACGAAACGAGTAGAAAATTTGACTTTTGGTCGAGGGGTGTCCAGATGTGAACCTTTCTTTCGTTCGGCGATTTCCGTCAATAATTGTCCTGCAGCGGTGAGGCATCTACACCACTCGGAGTAACTGCCGATATATTTGGTGGTTATGTCCATGTCCGATCGTTCGACTTGTTCGACGAGCACATTGCGGGCGTTTGTTCGTAGAAGTCGTACGAGTTGTCGCCCATTAGCGATCTCGGACCATTCGGCTTTCATGACGAGGTTTTGTTGCTTATTGAGGAAATCTTCGACCGTCATTGATCCTTGTTTCAGATTGATCAGGTCGGTCTCGGCGCAAGCGGATTCGTATACAGGTTTGAAGCTAGGGTCAACAAAGGTTTGGAAAAAGGCGCGTGTGGTGTAATCATCGTAATCAATGTTGCAATCTATGAGAAGGGTGGCGAAGTCTTCGGCTGGTCCTTCGGCGCAGAAGCCTAAGAACATTTTGATTTCTTCAGCATTGGTAACTGGTCGTTCGAACCCCAATAGGTAGAGCTTGAACTTAGCTCTCCATTTGGTATAGTCTTCCGGTTTGCCAGTGAATGGTGGGGGTTTCTCAACGTATGACTTGCTGAGTTTGAGTGCGACTGGTTCGGGATCTACATCAGGCGCTTTGTCCTTCTTTTTTGATGAGCTGCTTGGTATGGTTGGAGGCGTGACGGTATGGGATCCGTATTGTGCCACATGATGGGTATATTTGGCGTATTGGTTGCGGAATTCCGTGAAGGTTGTAGCCATGGGCCAAGTGCGGAATAGAGGGGCCGAGGGATCGGAGGTAGAGGTGGATTCGGTTGCCATGACTTGTGGGGTATCGCTTTGCGTGGAAGCGTGACTAATGATGGGTGGTGGATAAGGATAGCCAACTGGAGTGGTTCGGTCTCCAGAAGACAGATGCGGTGGTCTGCGTGGTACACACGGGGTATGTCGAGGTGCAGGGTCATCCGAAATGTTGGGTGAAAATAAAACTTGACTCTACTGTAAAAGACTTTTCCTCACTCGTAAACCTTATCCTCGTAAGTTTCGGCCTCTGTGAACAAATGTATTACTTCCTGGATACTTTGCGTGGATTGTATCGAAGTTCCTTTTGATGTCATTGCAGTTGTTGACCGGCTTGATAACATCAATAGGTAATGAGGAACGTGCGAAGCTGAGAAGCTCGTCGTTTGTTGATACGACGCGTAATCCCAGCCAAAACTCCTCGTTGATGTCGTTGGATGAATCCTCTACGTCTGTCGTGGAGTGTAGGGGTTGGGGAGGAAGGGGCGGCTGCGGCGCTGGCACTACGGCAATGGGCTCGACAGCGAGGACACGGTAGGCGAGTTGAAGGTAGGTGAGAATGAAGACCAACGCGAGGCCTTCTAAGAGCGTGCAGGTGGAGCAGACCAGGTCCAAGGTGGATGATAAATAATCCAGCGTATGATCTTCCGGATCAAGCTGATGATTAGGAAAAACAAGGCGATCACTTTCTCGATGGCTTGGTAAATATGCCTTGTGTAAACTGTTAGTGCCGGTGATGGAAGTCGAAAGACTTGTTGCCGTCGATTTGTACGGCGAGGACGCTCTGCTGCCAGCGCGATAACTCAGCGACTCAGACAGCCAGAGGGCAGGACGTTAAGCAGGAAGATGAGGTGTCGGCGAAGCGTGATTCCGAGCAGTACAGCAAGGGTGCGAGCAACGTCGAAGGTTGGGGTAGAAGTCGGTTAATGAGGAGGGTTAGGTAGTCGACGAGGTATGAACAACGTGGTGAACAAGGTGTGAACGACGGCGACGTCGGGTGGGCAAGGTAGGAAGGTTACTTTCGGTTTTATATCAGGACTTGATGAAAGGTCCTAGGTTGCCCTAAGGTTACTCGCAAAGACAATGAATAAACCGAAAGTGAGGAGCTCCTACGATGAGTGTCCGCCTTATATACAGGGATATGTGGTCCGTGCGCGTAGTATAGGGCAGGCTAGATCTCCTACTATGGTAATAGTCCGTGGAACGACTATAGACTGTTGTGGAACAATATCTGCACGTGATATGGATGAGTCAGAAGTCACGTCAGAGTGTAAGTATGAGTGAGCGAAAAAGATCATGACACATTCGTTGCATCATCAATAGTCATGTCCCACGTTCGTCAACTTGCTCTCTGAGGGCCAATGAGAAATGAAAAGTCTTGGGGACATCATGGAACAATCAGTGGTATGTGCATTCACTGGAAATTTATGGGTAGGAAGAGTAAACGTATTGGA